>VNJU01005243.1:0-50447 GCA_008042675.1 Drosophila seguyi | reverse complement strand
AGCCAGGGTTAAGTTCCTTAATAATTTTCTGTTTTCTTAATGAAATTATTTACGTAAATTATTTCATATTAATTTTGTTTCCAGTGCATCTCCTCTCAGTCACCGATGATGATGATGGCTTTCGGAACGCCAGGAGATCTCGGTTCTGAACGGTTCTGTTCCGTTCTGTGGAACAAATGAAATGCGTGAGCAATAAAGTGGTTGTTGACCTGTGACGGCGGCAGAGCTGCTTCTCTCCTTCAGTTATTTGTTGGTAACAGGTGTTGGCCACTCGGGTAATCACGGTCATTTCGATGCCAGCACCCAGCCAGCTCCTTGGACCAAAAGGGTTGGTGTTAATTAATGGCAGGTTTAAAGTCGATGGCGGTAAGCGAGTACCATAATTTATTTAGCCATTGAATTTGTTGGCAACTGGCAATTGATTTGTGTATTTGGCAAACTTTTTGCGGTCTAGAAAAGTTCAAGGAGTTAAAAAGGGAATGAACTGAAGCTGAAAAAATACAAAAAATAAGGTATGTTTTAAATTTCCCAACAAGGGAAAAGTTAATTCAATCAAATGATGCCATAACAACAGCGATTTCTTCAATTTTAAAGCATTAAGGCATTTCCCTACGGCCCAAAGACTTTAATCCACTTGAAACTTGAATCATTTGCAGTACTTTCCCTCTGACAGCACCTCATTTGCACTTGAAAAACCTATAAATTGAGTGATAACTCCGGCATCTTCAGCGTCTTCAAAAAGAGCAATCTATACACAAATCGAAATGGCCGCCGCCAATCCACGGGAATCTCTCATAGATTATTATTTCGTATTACTCATATTGATTTCCAGCCGCAAGAAAAGTTTTATCGCAGCAGGCTGCAGGAGGTAGGAGGTAGGAGGTAGGAGGATGGGGAAAGGAGCTTGGGGCGGATGTATTGGGATGAAAAAAAATACGGGAAAAATAGAGAAAACATAAACCAAGCACTCACATTGATTGCTTTCCCGGCCGAATGAATCAAGCGAAAATGTGAATGAATTTCGCACGTTTTAAGTGCCAAATTATCGGGTACTCACCGGCGGAAAGGAATATCAAACAGTTTGGCTGCACAGGTTTAAAAACAATAAACTTTCAACAATCAGTAGCAGCAGCGGCAGCCGTATGTTTGTTTATTTGTTTAAATTTAGAATATCGACCACATTAAAATAGCAACAGCTTCAAAAGCCTCTCAAGTGGCCGCGGCCCATTAAACAGATTTCCAAGATGTATTACGCTCGAGTATTATCACTTGGAAAAATATGTAAGTCTATGTTTTAGGGTAAAATATTTCAAGTTTTAGACAGATTGTTTTACAATTTTATAAACTAGACATATATCTTTAAACGTTTTTCTGAGCCTTTCTTACTTGATTATTTTTTATTGATTAATTTCAAAACGGACAGAAGGAAAGTATTTATTAGGTTAACCAATCTGCATACTGCATTTTTTTTTTTAATTTTTGACAATTTTAATTTCTTTTAAAATTATTTTTGGTAACTCGCCTAAAAATTTCATAACTAAGTCAAAAATTCATTAATTTTAAATCGGAAAGCTCTTCTGTGTTGGATAATTAAAGGTTTATAAACCTGAATACTTATTTTAGAATTATACAAAATTTTAATTTTTGAAAATTTTTTCGATGTAACCCCTTATAAAATTTTGAAAAATTGACAAAAAATTAAAAAAAATTTTCTCTCAATATTTTGTTATTATTTTTTTAAGATTTTGATAAGAATCGAAATATATATGACATTTGGCGAGCGGTAGGCCACAGCAGCCAATGCTCATTAGTTAGTTGTTTGTTTGTAACCGACATCGAGCATTATGTAAATAAATAAATAAATAAATATGACATTTGGCAATCTCTTGCTATTTGGGCAACTTATGACATCAAAAGGACTTGAAATATTTGCATTCTTTAATAAAAATTGTTGAAATTTTTCTATGCTATTTATTTGGCATATTACAGACTATATTTCTTAATATATTTATATTAGATAAATAATGAATTACTTTTCCTTAAATACTTTTTCTTCTGGAAACCAAACTTTTTCTTGTGGTAAATTATTTATACTAATTTCTGAATTGTAGGTTCAAGATTTTTCCAAGTGCCTAAAAAAATAACCGAAACCCCATCAGCTCTCTTCCAGGCATTTTCACAGCCTCCGTGCTGGGGTTGAGTTGACCCCGCGGGTAATTTGCACTTCAAAGCGAGCCCCTGCAATCTGTTTATGCCATCAAGTGGGCCAGCTGGTGGCCCCCAAAAGATCTATGGCATTTATGAGTAAGTGGGGGCTACCACGGGAATTGGGGATGGAAATGGGGAATGGGGGAACGGTATTGGAGGGAGTGCTGCGAGTGCCATGTGCTAATGAGCCGGCGATTCAAACTCGGTTCCTGCAATTCCCCCGACCCATTGGACCATCTAATTATCTGCCATTATTCCGGGGCGGTAAGTGAAATAATCTGTGGCAAGTCTGTCTACGCACCTGACATGCCACCTTACTTACCAAGCCCTGGCGTCCTGCCCTTCAGCATCCACATCTATATCCACTTCGGCTTCCACTTCCACATTCACTTCCATTCCATCATCGATCCTTGTCGCCGACTAAAGCAGCTGTCAAATCTCCAGTTGACAGCCACTTTCATTTCGATGCATTATTAAAATACAGGCAGTGGCAACATCCTGACACCTCCCCATGGACCTTGCACTGTGGGAAACTATACATAGTAAATATTCTTTAGTTTTCTATGTTAAATAATTGATATTAGATATCATTAAGATAGCAGGTAAAAGGATGGAATCACAGAGTAATATAAAGTAATATATGGCCAGAATAATAGACAATCTGAAGGCTCGTAATTGGGGTTTCCTCTTCATATTTATACCCTATAAATACTCTATAAAATTAATTGAAGTGTACCCCCTATACCTGGCACCTTGGGGCCAGCAGGGCGACCAGGTGAGCCAGAGCAACAGCAAAAGCCAGCTCCCATCGCAGACATCTTGGCGACTGTCGGAGCCAACTCTTGTTTATTTTTCATGGGAAAGTCAGGCATCGAGGCACGGGGGGGTCTCGGTGGTTTTTCTGTGGCGGGGATGGAAAATTCTCTGTTGCTGCTGCTGCTGCTGCTGCACTTGGCAATCGGCTGCTGTTTGTGTATGTTTGTGTGTAAATACAAGAGCACGCAAAACTTCATGCGGTGCCCGGTACACCCATCCATATTCCATATTCCGGAACACACGCATCGTCAGCGGCGCAACAAAGGCACGTGTAAACAACCGGAGCTACCAGGCTGCCGCCACCACTACCACCCTTACCCTCACACCAAAATCCCCGGTGTCCCCCGATATAACAAGAATGCGGCAGCACTTGTTGCCACATCGAAGTTCCTATACCCTCCAGGCGAGAGATCGAGGGACCGACCAGTGACTACTAACTACGTTCCAAACTCCCCCTTGCTAAATTCAATTTTGGCGGCCAAACTCGCCCTAAACAGATAAGACTTGGGCTTTATCCACACAACTTTCATGTCGCCGCTTTCACCATTTCACCAGCTAACGCTTTCACTTTCTTGGGGGCGAAACAAGAGGCCTGTGAATGAGATAACATGAAAAATATAAATATTTTTTGGAGGTGTAGGTCGAAACGTATAACTGGGAGATTTTAAATCGCTTGAAAATGTGCGTAAAGTATGCTATGAAAAATGTAGTATCAGAAATGGATAAGAATGTGAAAAAAATCATTTTGCAAGCTCTGCAAATATATACATAATTAAAAAAAAGATAAGAAAATGCATTAGTAATTTAATGGGGACCAAAAAATTTTTAAAATAGTGCCATGAACATTTTTCAGATTTTAATTCCTAAACAACAACCTAATAATGATGATTCAATGTAATTATATTTAAGAGTTTATTTATAATTCCGTTAATAAGATTATTATAGTACGTTTAAATTATTGAATATAATATAAACATATGTTAAGAACATTAAAAGATTGATTATAATTTTATAAAGATTTTAAGTCTCTCAAAAATGTGTTTTAAAGAAAATTAAGGTGCAGAAACTTCAATAATATAATTTATGTAAACCACTAAAGATTTTCCTATTATCATAATTCCTAATTTCAATTCGAACTTTCGCATACAAATTTATGATTAACAACTTTGCTGATAATACCCTGCAGCCAAAAGTTTTGCAAATTGCGAGCGACCTTTTCGCGCAGATAGTTATTATTGACCCCCATTTTGGGGGCAGTTTTTCCCCCCCTAAAATAAAGAGCAAAGTCAGTGAAGGAATGAGTGGAAAGGCCATAGTTCACCGCAAAACTGTTCGCACCCGCTGGCGAAGAGTGCATAATAAAAAGGGCATCTACGTATGAATATTTTTTATCCGAATGCAGGCCGTCAAGGCGTGGCGCGGCAGACAGAGTGGCGTCAAAAGTTGCCCGAGTCTGGGATTTTGTTTGGAGCGGGAAACGGGGAATATATATACACATATTTGGGAGGGAGTATGGGGGGAGTACTGCGAGTGCTCTGTGTGCTCGGGGAGTACGTGCATGCACGGTGCGGAGGATGGGGGACGGGTCTCCCCTTCTGAATGTTATGAAAACAACGGCAGCCAAAAACCACTTGGCACGGGCCGCACCTCGTTGTAGATCCCATGGTAAATGGTCGACAGTTTGATATGCGGTTTGGCAGAGCCAGCAAAATATCAGTTTGAACGGAACAGAACGGAACCAAACCGAACCGAACAGAGCAGGGAGCACAGGACACAAACCAGTAGATCCGGCAAAGGAGCCTGATTTAATTTTCCATGGCCGAGTTTTGGCCTGGCCGACAGAATCTGCGAGTTGTGGGTGCTGCTGTGGAAACACTGAACTCCCCGAATGTTTACAAGCAAATATGGCACATCATCAGGGAGACTTTAGTTACCTTGGCTTTGTCCTGGGTTTGCCATAAACAAAGGTTTAACGGATTTTTTGGGTATATTTTTAACATGGTTTTTGCTGGGAAAGCTATGACTAATTTGATACTTTAAAATATCTTTTAATAATGTTTAATAAATATGGTAAAATAAATGTTAATTAATAATATATTTTTTAAGAGGAGAAGATGTTCCAAATTCGGAGAGTTTGGAAAATTCCTAAAATGTCTTGAAAGGATTTTCCATTTAAGGGATCGTGTAGGTTATTTGTAAAGTAATTTATTTATTTCTAAGATATAAAATAATAATAAGTCTCCTTGATGGAATTAAATATATACATAAAAGATATCTTATTCTTAAAAAAAAATCTATAATCTAACCAAATACAGACTTCTCCCACATATTACGCCCTCCCGCAGCAACTACAATATATCAATATGCCTTGTTTTATGTTCTACATTTTAACTTTAATTTGTGTTTTGGAAAACTGAAGATTTCCAGGGAGTTGTGCTTTGGGTGGGTGGTCTTCGCAGTTGTTGTTGTTGCTGTGCGGGAAAACCCGAGAGCTCGTCAAATGTTTACAAGCAAATACGCCACATCATCAGCGGCGGAACTGGAACTGGAGAGTCGGACATCAGGCAGTATTTTTCGTTCTCCTCGAAAATCTCAACCGGAATTTATAGATTTCTTCTCTTGTTAAGCCACGAAATGGGGGCGACGTGCGGGTTGGGAGACAATAAGTTGGAATTCGCTTTGATCTTTTCGCACTTTTAAATGTTTGAGAAATCTTTGTAAAAGGCAACGAATCGGATTTCGGAGAACCAATAAAAAATTAATGGCAGTCTGTTGTTGTTGTTACTGTTGCGGCTCGGTAGCCGCCGTTTTTCAGCCGTTGTTATTTGTTTTTTAAATTTTCTGTTTGATAAAGCGCACCACAAACAAAATGGGTGGCGAAAATAAATCCTCCCTCGGAGGAGAACCACAAAAAAAAAAGCCCCAGAAGAAATAAATACGTGTGAGGGCGGCGCAGGCAGGCAGAGATGTGCAACTAGTTCGGCGGAAAATGGAACTGGAAAACCAGCTGCCTCCCTCCCCCAAATTTTCCTATTTCCCTCTCAGTCCCCCTGATTTACATTTGATTCGATTGGAAGGCGGAAATCTTTGGCAATTGCAGATTAATGCCCTGACAGCTGCCTCCTGGCGAAAGGTCCTGGATCTTCTGCGAAACATAGAGAGAAATATCCTGTGACTTTGGGGAACTAGGAAATCTATACAAAAAATAGCCTGTTAACTTTAAAATCTATAAAAGATATAAAAACAAATCAATTATATTTTAAAGACTTAGATTTAGATCTTTTTCGATACCAGAAATGCCACTAATAAAAAATTTAAATACTATAGAAAGCATTTTTTTTCTTTTGTCTATATTTTTCTTTGCCATTATTTGCTTCCTATTTTTTTAATACAAAACAAATCTTTCTTGAAGTGCCCCGTCCTGGCTGGCTCTACTCAGGTGTCAGGATACTTTGCGCTGATTAGATAAACATTTTGGGGAAATGTGTTAAGCCTTGTTTGGCTTTTGTTTTCGGATCGCTTGGCGGCTGTGGCTGGATGGCTGGGAGGTGCTTGGCCGATTGCCTTTAAAGCCAACTTTCTGCGGGCCAGGACAGCGTTGCGCAAATGGCATTTTTATTGAGCCATTAAAATTCTCGCCCGGCTCTTCGATGCCTGACTCTAGTACAGGATCTACCTATCCTGTATTACGGCAAGATGGCCATATCTGGCGGCCAGGACCCACACCCAATCCGTGCCCCCGGCTACCCGCCAGCATTTTGATTAACGTGCCACTGATGCTCGTTTGCTCCGTTGTTTTCTTGGTTTTCCTAACGATTTCGTATATATATATATACTTTTTTTTTTGCTTTTATTTGGCCGCAAAAAATCCCACCTAAGGGGATAAAGTTGTGAAATATTTTGGGATTTGCGCGACTTAGGAGGAGTTGTCCCATTCCGTGGGCCCGCTCGGTGATTAGGCAGCAATCCATATTTCTTGCGGCCAGCTATTGGCCAACAACTGCTACCGTTTTCTATTTTATTTTCCAGAGGGCCGCCAAAGATTTATGTACATATTTGCTAGGGGTTTGGGTGGCTCCCTTTCCCGTTCTCCGTTTGGTTTTGGATTGGGGAATTTGCCTCATTAGCTGCAGAATCCCTGGGATGGGAATCCCCCCCGACCACCTTCCACCTGGGGGCGTGTGCGTGTGCTTATCACATGAATGTCATTACGCACCTTTGCCAGGATCTCCTTGCTCCATCTCCTTACCCCTGCTCTCCCAGCTCCCCAGCTCCTGTTTGTGGCCATAACTTTTTGCCCCCATCCGAGCCAGAAGGCTGGTGGCAGGAGGCAAGTGCGAATGCGAATGCGAATCCGAATGGGAATACGTGAGTTCTGCAAGTTATGTGCGCGTAAGTGAATGAAATTACCGTAAGGCATTTAACCGATGCAAGAAGGACTCACAATCAGCCCTCGGAATAGATACATAAATGACAATGCCGGTGGATATTCAGCCGCAAAACGTTTAAAGACGCTGCCGCCGCCGTCGCACTTGGCATAAAAATGCTGCTACCAGGGATTGCCTTCCACGTCCTCGTCCTTCGTGCCAAATCCCGCCTAGAACCTATTGTTTTTTCCACCCCCAGTCTTTTTTTTTTTGTTAAACTCTGGAAGGCGGCGCGCTTATCGTTTTGACAGGAATATCTGCGCTTTCTAAATGCCGACGCCGTCGTTTATGACGCTGACTGCTGCGCTTACGATTGAGTCTGTAGCCCACTCCCCTTTCCACTCCCCCTTTTCCCTTTAACCCCCCCCAGAAACCCACCCATTTTAGCCATCCTGAGGAACCTTCTTTTGTCGCCGTAAAAACGTACTGTGCCTGGTTGTTACTTTAATGGCTTTTACTCCCCACGAATCCCGGAGTCGTCAGGCGAATTATGGAAGCTGCCGTCGCCGCCAGAGCCAAAGCTAGAGCTGGAGCTCCATCTCTCCATCTCATAGACATCGTCATCGCTGGCATTAGAGCACTGAGGGAAAAGTTTGTATTAAAACCGATTTGATGACAGAAAAAACAAATTTAATTGGAGGAAAAGTGGGTAACTTAACAAAGTGAAATTAGCCAGAAACACCATCTGCTTTTTTCATAATAACAAAATTAGTTTACAATGGTTTCGTTATTTTATTAAAATTCTTTATTGGTTTTAAGTTTTTATAGTTTATTTTATGTTTAAGTGGGTAGAATGGATTCAAGCATTTTTATAATATAAAATAAAATTATTTTAGAAGTTACTGTAATATTTCAATATTTATTGAGAAGCTTAGATTTTTTGATTTTATGTTGATATTTATTTAGCATATTAATTAAATTGATTCAAAGTTAGAATTTGACTCCACTTTTCCTTTGTGTAAAATCCTGAGAAATCGATCTAGGTAAATATAAAGATCGCCCTATTTACAAATACATTTTTCAATTCAATAAATATCTCGATTAAATCGTTGGAATTAAATTTCAGAAATTAAGTAATATCCATTTTCCACCGTGTGGCATCTCCTCATCTCTGAGGCTTGCTTGGGCTTTGTTTTTCAGCACTTTCGCGTGCCTGCGTGTGTATTTAATAGTCTGTGGTTTGACATTGACTGCCAGGACCTATATATACGCATACACCAGCCAGGGAATTATATACAAATATACATAAAGTGCGGGCATTAAGGACGCTCAAGTTGTAATCTGGGCGAAAGGGCTGGCGACGCGACGATTCCGTGCCAGGATCCAGGTTCCGCATCCCCAGGAATCTAGCAGATCTACGACTGACTCTACCTGCTCCGGCCGTATCTCGTGCGATTCGATTATCGTGTCAAATTTTAATTACTCAAATTACAACTTGGCTTTTTATGCCCGCGACTTACTTCCCTCTAATGCGCACTGAATCTCTGAGTTTCCTCCACTTTTCCACCATTGCCCTGCGCGAACTGTCAACGCTGTCACAATGTCTTTTGGTCATTAAACATCCGAGAGACTCCGAAGGAGGCGTGGATTTGTGGCGAAAATTTTAAAGCCTGCTAAATAAGTGAAATAATTGACCCGAGGTGAATTCTTGGCAGTTGTTCGGCGAAGGCAAGGAATGTGGCAGGGATTTGACAGCCAAAAGGGGGGATTTTGAGGGAGGCTCTTAATGAAAAATCTGATAAGTATGCTATAAAGTGTGATCTAGATAAAGCTACAATACTGGGTAATGCAGTGTACTAGTTGTACTTTTGTTTTAAATTGTACGAAAAACTAAACAAGTGGAAACTATGGATTAAAGGGAAGAAACCAAAGGCAGGACTTGAAATAAGATGTTTAAGAATGTTAGAAAAATATATAAAGAGCCTAAAAAGGTATTCTATTAGTTTGGTGTTTTTATAATTTTATAATAATTCCAATAAATATATGTTAATAAAAAATATATTAAATCTGAAAATGTTCTAAGTAATGCCTTAGTGAATCAATTTTTAGCTTCAAATTGTAGGACTTTAAAAAGGCAAAATAAAATATCATTTAAGTCATTTTTAAAAAGAATTCATTTCAAATAATACTTAAGAATGAATTTGAATAATTTTTTTGTAATTTTTGCAGTCTTTTAAAGGGTTACAATTAGCCATCGTTTGTTTTAATCAATGGATAACCTTAAAGCACCTTTAAATGGCTTCTAAATGGCATTTTAAATATTCTAATCCACATACTTAACCCCATATTAAAATAATAGTATAGGGTGTAAATTCCAAAGGCCAAGAATAGTTACACCTTCACCTTCTCAAATATCTTCAAGGTGACCAAACGACCGAAGAACCCACCGACCGGCTCGTCCTATTAAATCCATAAATACGTTCCTTATCTCCGCTAATGCATTTAATGGCTAAAAACGGACCCTTTTTGGAGTTCATCAATTCGCTGGCGAATTTGACACGCATTTCGGTCTATTAACCAAAGACCATACCATGGCGCACCGAGAACCGTGCCGAAAAGGATTTTCTGAGGCAACAACCAGTCGCCCGTTGGCTGCCAAAAAATATCTCTGGCCATCTATCTTTGGTTTAAAATCGCCAAAAAACGTGACGAGGGGTGAGTTAGGGAAATATAAGGAGATAGCCCAAGGAGAAGAAGCGACGACTTAGGCCGCGTTAGTCCTTTAATATGCCAAGATTGACGTCGATTATGCATTAATAGGACACGCACTATAAATAACGCGCCTTTGGCCCTATGCGAGCGAGGTCCTGTCGTGACGTCTATGGGCCTAATGAAGGCTTTTTTCAGCATACGTTTCACGTAGTCGCCCGAGGGAGCGAGTGAAAAAGAGGCTGGCATGCACTGGGAGAAAAATTGCCTTCAAATAGCACAGTAGAATAAAAGGATATTTTAAACATGAGAGGTATTTATGAAGACTTGAAGACACCATTGCCTGGTGTTGAAAATACAGGAAATTAATCGAAATCCAGGCTTAAAAGTTTTCATTTATTTTGGCTTATTAGTATTTATATTTTTAAAGACTAAAAATAAGGGGAATTCGTATAAGTATTTCTGTAAAAAAAATATGAATTATTTAATAAAGATGACTTTTCAGGTAATTGTCCTAAATTCTTATAGATCCCATCTAGAAATGTTCCTTTTTTGCACCGTGTTTTCCTCAATTTCCGGCGCACTTTCCCTCTTGTTTTGACAGGATCTTTTTTGAGCAGTGCCATAGGCGTCACCACCCATTTCGAATTTTGCGCTGACATTGATTGATTATAAATCGGCATACATTGCAAATCCAAGGAGAGGACAATAACACAACTGCTCCTGATGTTGTTGCTTATCCTTTGTGTTGCCGCTGCGGTTGCCTTTGTTTGGTCTGTGACAGCTTTTAATCTGGCACGAGGCACAGCAGCAGTAGCAGCAGCAGCAGCAGCAACACTAAGAGCACAGCAGCAGGACCAACAGCAACAGCAAAAGCAGCAACAGAAGCAGCAACAATAGTGAGAGGCAGCAACAATGGGCATAGCTAAAGTGCCTGCACGGAACCGAAAATGATGTTGCTGTCAAATTAAAATAATAATTTTAGTTTTATATGCAAAAATATCGAAAGGATATTAAGTGACAGTAAAAAAGTTTAGTTCACTTCTACTTATTTCTCCCATTGAAAAATATCCCTAATTTCTAGCAACATTTTCTTTCTGTGTGCTTTTGTGTGGCATATTTGAAAATCACTTTAGTTCATATTTCGGACGCACAGCCTGAGACCTCAGCCAGTTGTCATTGCGTTCCTCTAATGCCTGTCCAAAAGCGTTAATGATGCGGTTGCTGGTCAACCGCAGCAGTCGCCGCAGCATCAGCAGTAGCAGCAGCAGCAGCACTGGCAGTTGGACATCCATTGGAGTAGCTACAACGCCCGAAAATCCACCCAGGCCCCCTTGGCCTTGCCGCAATTTACATAATGGCCGACGACGACTACGACTCCTGATGCAGGGGAGAGATCCTTTCAACAACAATAACAACGCCAGCAATACAAATAGCAGTAGCAGCAGCAACAACATCAGCAGCAACAGCAACAGCAATGGCCAGCCGTTGATGGCACGTTTTTGATTTCAATTGCTATTGCCAGTAGTTTCACTTGACTTTATGTGCTCCTGCGTCTCATCCTTAAACGGATGCACTAGGAAAAATTTTTGGGAATAGTTATGGGGATAAAAAAGTGTTGTCATTTATAGTTATGGGGATAAGAAAGTGTTGTCATTTATAAAACTAAATAAAAGTAATGAACTCCAAGGCTATATTTAATTATAAATCGATTTTTGGCTTAAATTTTCAATGAAAATAATTAAGAAGTCGTTTGAAGACTTTATTAGGTGTCGCGTTTTACTGTTAAAAAAGGAAACTACAAAAATGTCGCAAAATTAAGTATTTGTTAATTATTTCAGGACTCTTTAAACTGTTTGCCAGTTTTTAATAAATAATTTTATATAAACCCATGAAATTATTAGTTGTATTAAACCAGCAAGTTGAAAATGGTTCTCAATACTTAGCCTCCTTTAAGTCTTTAACTCTTTAACTATCCCTTAAAAAAATATGGTTCATTTTGACTTGCAAACCTTTTCAAGCCCTAAATAATAAATTTAAGCGAAAACTACTTGACTTTCCTCTCTGTGCATCCATTTTTCTCGTCGGTTTCTGTTCCGCTCAAAGATGTCTGGCCTATATAGGTTGCTTGGCGCCATTTTATGTACGTAGCAAAACAAAAGTTATGGCCCGATTTTCCCTATCGCCTATGTCTCTCAGCCCCGCCCACTTTTTCTTATATTTTCTTCTTGTATTTTTTTTTTTGCTGGGTGGGGGTGGTAACAAGTGGGACATTTGCCAGTTTGGCTATTGGGCTGTTGTTATTGTCCTTGTTGTTGATGTTGCTGGCAGCAATAAAAACAAGCAAAAAATGTTGACGCCACCCTTTTTATTTTATTTTTTTCTGTTTTGTTGTGTTGTGTTACGGACCAAAAGTTACGCATCTAATAGGAAATCGGCATAAGTATATGTGTACACAATGGAAATCCTAGCTTTCCCTAGAAAACCCAATGATAATTTTAAGCAAACGAGCTGAAGGGCCGGAGTGAAAGTCAAAGTCAATTACGTGGCGCTTTCACAAATCTTTCCCCGTCAAGACAATCGTTTGAGGCTGGGGGTTTCTTAAGCTCGGGGTTCTTGGGGGATGCTATGGCAAATTAATAGAGAACACACACGCAGCTACGACACACACACTCTCAGATGGGCTCGTAAAATGTAATGTCATAAGTGCTGCGCTGAACCTAAAACATTCCGCTTAACGCGACCTTCTCCTTGACTACAACCATCTATTGCCGGCTTCCCTTCGCCATCCCGGTAATAGCCAAGTGAGAACCCTAGGATTTGGTATTACGACAAATCCATGCCCAGTATTTGAGATATATAACTTGAGAAGAAATGGGAATAAAATCTAAGAACACACGCTGTTTAAGAATGAAGAGGTAAAAACAATTTCTAGTTCAAAGTTATTGCATTGATATTGTTGTTAAAGTTTTATTAAGAAAATAAGATAAGTTATGTATATTAAATATGTTTTATAGTCTTTAAAGAGAACCTCAATCTGTAGCAGGAATAAAACAACACCGTTTCCTAAGTGTACTCATTTTATATCCATTTAAGTTTCTCCATTAAAATGTATAATTTCTGCATATATTATTGGCGACCGTGACACCTCTTTGGATATTTTCCCGAATGCGATATACCCTCTCTACCCCACCGCCAAAACTACCCGAGGTAGAAAAAGTAGCTTCCACTTGGGCAATAGCATCCATTTTTCGGGAGGAAAGCCAAAATATTCGGATTAGTTATGCTGTTGGTCTGCCCCAGGCAGTGTCTGCTTGGTTTCCTGGAAGAGGGTGGGTTCTGTGCCCTTTGTGTCCTCAACGCAGAAGATGAAGGCCAGGGCGACCAGCAAGGACTATAACTAATTCCATGGTTATGTATTGTAGTTTCCTGAGCTGAGCTGCTGCATTCATTGCTCACAAATTGGCAGTCGGCGCTTGGGGCTTCTGCACTTGTGACCAGCCAAAGAGCCACAGGATCCCTGGCTCACCCATCAACGAAACGAGAACAGACGAAAGAACTGTTGCTTGCCGAGGGGAATTGAGTCCCGCTGCCTGCCCGCCTGTTGTTGAGTCAGTTAGTGGCTTATTTGTAGGCAAACATTCTCGCCGTGAGGCCCCGGGATCCATCTAGTTCATAGATTTATCTAAAATAAGTGAACCATCTAATTGTTCAATAAGTTCATCCTGGGCCCGGGGACACGAGGCCCCAGCAGCTCGGGCAGCTCTCTGTTGCTTGTTTAGAATATCCAGGGAATGAATAGCCAGCTTAGGCAAATGGAATCCCCACTCCACATGCCATGGCTTCGGGGCTCTCTCTCCCGACCTCTAGACGTGCTTAAACCCAAAATTAGGGGTGGTTACGGGTGGCTCCGGCTCCGGCCTTCTTACGGGCCATAAAATTTAAAAGCGAGCAAAGCATTTTAGCTCTGGTGCAATTTATTAGGCCGGCTCATCGCGCCGCATTTCGGGCCTTTGCGTAACAATTGCCTTCATCTGTTGATAAATCCCTGGCATGGCACCAAGTAAATTGAAAATATCCCCGCACACACACTCGCCCACGAGAAAAAGAAGGTGGGACTTCGACTTCGTCTCCGATTCCGATGTGCAGCCAACTGTGGCGCAGTTCTAATTATCCACGCACATGTCCCCGGCAAAGCAGCATTTCCAGACAGTCAAGCTTCTCTTTTACATTAGCCTGTAGGTTTTAAGGAACTGGAAATGTTGAAAGATTAAGAAGAATAATAAAAATAAATGGCAAAAGAACATCTGATAAAAAAATATCTTTTTAATTAATTAAAAGCTTAGGAATCGAAGATTTCCATTGAGGAATATTATCCTGCTTAGCTTCCAGTTCGTTCCTCTTAATGGAACTCTCCTGTAGCTCCATTTCCCTTTGTATACCGGGCTTTAAGCGGCGACTTAAGGACATGGACATGAAGCTGGTAAGCTTCCGCTTCTGTCTTTTATGCAACTGCAGTGGCCACCCGCTGGCTGACTCAGTGGCAAGCGGCATTCAAAACAGCAGCCAGGACGGCCCGCCAGCTGTGCAGTGCTGCCACCGCCTTCGCATCCCCATCCGCAGCAAGTGGCGTGAAAGTTATGAATTTTAAACATTTTCTGGCAGGCCATCGCAGCCAGAATCCGAAGCAGAACCAGAGCCAGTACCAGAGCCAGAACAGGAGCAGAACGCAGCCCCTGCGGCCACGTCCATATATTAGTTTTCGGTGTCTTCGGTGGCGTCTGCAGATTTATAGCAGGCCAGAAAAATCTGCAATTGTGGGTGACTCCTGCAGCTTCACTCCCATACATCTCATTTTACAGAAATTGAAAGAATCTTTATAAAAAATAATACAAAAATAATAAATCGAATGTTTGCAGAAGCTAAAACAGAGTGAAAGTATCACTTAAAGTTTAAATGTCATTTTAGGGTCGGAAAGGGTTTGTTCAGGATGCTGCGCTGGTGTTGCGCCAAATATCCACATCCGTTTGCAGGCATTTTCGGTATTTGTAGTTTACGAGGCCAATGGAATACATGGGATTGGCGGCCTTATAAAAGTGCAGGCCTCGTCCGATTTTGATTATGTAGCCATTGCTCAAGCTGCAAGAAATATAGAAAGAGATAAGATACTTAGTTCACGAGTATTAAATATATTTATTGCACTAGGGTGGGTTTATTTAGCGATGAAATGAAATAAAATGAAATCACCAAAATTAGTATGGGTTTAAAAAATCTTGTAGCTTTTAAAATGTCAAAAAGGAATTCAGTTTTAAGCGTTTAGGGTTTATGAATATTTTCTTCATTTGAAATTAACCTTTTATTTTATTATTCTCGTCTTTTTTTTAATGATTCGTTCCACCCTAATGGCTTTCCTTGTACTGACAAAGTAATTTTTTTTTAACTTACTAGATTTTACGATCATGCAGCGAGTCTTCATATTTAATGGACACACTTATGTCCCTTCGCTCCAGATCGGCCTTAATCTGGCCCAGATTTGTCCTTTGTTGATCGGGATTCTTGGCATCCTGGTACTCTTTGGTCACCAGGCGAAAATATTTTAAATTTGGGCAGTTGGTAACGGCAAGCTCCAGGAATCTTACAAGATTTTGATACTGCAAGATAAAATTTATAAAAATTGTTAAATCAAAATATTACTCAATTTAATCATGTTTATATTGATTTTACCCTACAAACTTTGACAAGATTTTACATGATAATTTTTTTACGTGCACTCGTCTAAAGCAACCTTTAACCTTATGATTTTATTATCGCTATTTTAAAAGTTTTTGATACGATTTACCAAGGACTAAATTTATATATAAGCTTGATCAATGTTAAATTTTTAACTTTTTTTAAATTTCCCCGTACAAAATGATTCTTATCTTTTGTTAATAACATTCTACGTGTCAACATTTGATAAATTAAAGCTTTCCAATAGCATTTTACTGGATCGCCTTCAACAAATCTCCAGCTCCGACTGTTGATCTTCCTCACCTGATAGTTCTGTGTCATGTAGGGTTCCTCCAGCAGGATCTCCACGGTATTCTTGTCCATGAATTTACCAAAGAGCTGATCATAGTCGTGCCCAATGTCGTTTTCATCGATGGAAACATGGGACACCACCTCGCCGAGCATCAGTTTTCCATTGACTCGCGCCTTTATGGCGTCCGCACGATCCATGTACTCCTTGATCCTGGTGAGGAAACCCTTCTTCTTCACCTCGTCCGGCTCTCCATTGACGAACTGCATCAATTGCGCGATCCCCTCCGTGTAGAGCGTCTGCGCCTCCAAAATTCGGGCATTTTGGTCGCATTCTACGGCGCGTATGAGCAATTCCTTGGCCCTTAAAGCGTTGCTCATCTTGGCATGTCCTCGAGGTATTATTTAAGTACTTGGAAATTGTTATATCTTGCTGATAAAAACCGCGGGAGGATCGTTTACATTTAATCTTTGATGGAGCACACAGAAACACAACAAAGAAAGCGGCGCAATCAGCTGTTGATGTGACCGTAGAACGCGAGCTGCAAAAAGAGAAAGCTGCTGATATTTTAATAAGTATTTGGTATTTTCTGGCAGCTTACCGTTACTATTTGAATTTGTGGTAAACTGAAAAATGTTTGTGAAACGAATTAATTTCTTTAAAATAAACAAAACTTTGTGTTTATTCATAACAGTACAAGATGAACTTAAAGGAATTTCCTTTTATAAATGATTTATAACTGTGGTTCCGGATACAGTTGGCATTGGCTGCCGTTTTATTTTCAGAGAATCCCCACTTAAAGTTGTTCCTTTATTTTTATTTTCAAGTAAATATGCATATATGTACAAAAATCAATTGCAATTTTGCACAAATTTGCATATTTTACTGTACTGCTGTGGCGTTGGCGTTTTTTCCCTTTACGATTGTGTCGCTTACGAGCAATTACCTGAAAATGGAAACGAAAACGAAAGCGTTTTATCGCCAGCCAACAGTCAGACATGCCACAATTCGAGGCAAATTCAATTTCACTAAGCCAAATATTAATTTATTTGTGTTTTCATTTCTGACTGCTGGGACCGCCAGGTGACCAGGTGACCAGCCCAACGCTGGCGGATGGGGAGGATGAAGGATACGGACTGGACGGGACTGTGTGCGCATCCAATCCATTCGTTCGACCAAGGAGAATCCAAAAACGTTTCGTGTAATTTCGAGTTTTTTGGGTGGGGTCTCTCTCTCTCCGGCTGAGTGGTTTTCCCGGCCATCCTGACGACGACTCCTCCGTATTTTTATTTATGTCATAAATTTTAAGCCATTGGGAGCTGTGGACGGGAACGTGACGTCAGCTTATAGTTCGCATTGCGGGGCTTAAATTTTTCGCATTTTAAATGCGTATTAAGCAGAAAGAAAAGTCATTTTAGGTGATTCGACATAAAACTCGCCAGCCACCCCACACACATATCCAAATTGGGAATAAATATGGCTTAATACATGCGTGTTGATGTGTTATTTGACTATGCTTTCACGTCGGTCGGCAAATTGCCCGGTTCGATGGATAAACTGGAAATTCGGGCAGGAAAATATCGCATAATTCGAAAAGCCATAGAAAGTGATGTCAAACATTTGAAATTTAAATGCAAACTTTATTTGCCGTATCGAATAAAACGGTTTTATTAGCGCAGCGAAGGCCATTAGCATATATCCTTTTAAAAGCATAACAAACTTGTTGTGTGCGCCATAAAAGGAGGTTCAATTATTTGAAATTAATTTTGTGTGAGGAAGTAAAGTCTAGCAATAATATTTTGAACTATAAATGGAAGTAGGGAAACGTGCCACTAGAGTAATGAAAGATTTTAGCATAGACACTGAGGCAGTTTCCTGACACTTAAACAGGTGCCTTTATTAGATATTTCTATATTTTACATTTAAATCTTTCATTTAAATACCAAAATAAACAGTTTAAATACCTTCAGAAATATTCTAAAGGCTTCTGTGCACATATCCCCTTAATAATATTTTTTTTCCCAGGCTAAATTGTTTACACTTTTGGTTTCGTATGTAAATGTTTCAAATACTTTGGATAAGGGCAAGGAAACCCTAAAAAAACATTGCATACTTTCCGGCGGAGCTCGGGAATGCAGCTAAAAGTGCTTTGGAATTCAAGTTGGGGAATTAATTTGCCATTTCGAACAAACTGTTTTTATTTGTAAATTAGACAACTTGAAGTGAAAGTGACCTTGTTAAAGACAACAAGACGCCGGAGAAGTTGAGCCGAGCTCTCGGCCTCTCGCTCTGAGCTCTTCGAGTGCCACGCAGGACTAACTTTTTGTTTGGAATTAGTGGAATTGTATCTTGTAAAACACAAACTCAAGTGGGCCAAAGCTGCGAGCCTAGAGCTCTGCCATGGATCCACATGTCACCCAATAATGCGCTGTGATGTGCCAAGCCACTTGTCCGAGTGTGTCGTGGGTTAAGGTTTTGGGCTTGGGTTTCGCTATACGGTTTTACGGGGGGGTGATGGTGGCAAGTGTGTGGGTTAAGTGGGAAAGTGCACTTGAAGAAAGGAAAACCGAATCGAAATGGGAAGGAGAAATGCAGATATTTATATTTTATTTATTTCTAAAGCTGGAGATAATTTGTCGATTTTAAAACATTTTGTATTATTATTTTTAATACTCTTTATATTAGGTTATTTAAATAATAAAGTTTCAGTGGATTAAATTCTTGTTCAGCAAAAAAATATATTATATACTTTTAATATTTTTATTTATTTTCCAGTAATATTTATAACTTTCCAACAAATTTATATTTTTAGCGTCTGCTTCAGTCCTTTCCAAATAAAAGTCTAGAAAAATGCTCATCCCTTTTAGGTCTACTTATTTTCTCTTGGTGTTGGGGATGAGATCTGCAGGATGGTTGTAGGAATCGAAATAGGAATCGGAGTCGGGGAGAATCGCTTGATGGGTTGCTGGGGGCAGTGGTTAGCTTGGCTTAGCTCATATTACGGGTATCTTGGCGCCAGCTTTTTATCGACGATTATTTTCTTTAACTGTGCGAATGTATGTGTGTGCTGTGTGTGTGTTGTTGTTGCTATTGGTGTACTCTGCCTTTTCGTTCAATATTTGCTTGCCACTGCCGCTGCTCCTTCGTCTTCGTCCTGGTCTTCTTTAGCCACTGACTGACTCGGCTTCCTTTTTTTCCGCCACTTTTGCAGCCTTTCTCGTTGATTTTTATTTGTTTCTCTTTCAATTTATTTTGCCATTTCGTTTTCCTTTCTGCTGTCATTGCTGTTGTTGTTGCTGCTGCCATTTTCATCGCTTTTATTGCAAACACACACACACACACACAGACACGCAAACACATGTGGAGCAGCCATAGCTCCCCACACATTGTGTGTCCTTCACAGTCACAGTCACATTCGCAGTCACATTCACAGTCACATTTGGATTCACATTCGCAGTGCGTGTTTGTCAGTCTAACTGTGTGCTGAGTGCACTGAGAGAAATAAGGGGTATTTAATGGAGATTAATTAATCAAAAGTGCAATGTGGTTCTTAAATTCTCTAGAAAGATATTTTGATATGATATATTTTATTCTAAATAAATAAGTTTATATTTTAAAGAAAAAATAAATAAATGAAATTAATATTTTTAAATAATGTTGGACATAGCCCAGGTTTTTTCCCAAACATTTAGAAACATATTTAGGTTAAGAAATAGAAACATAACATAAGAATATATTACATAAAATATAAAGCATATTCTAACGAAAATATAGAGACTGACTTACACACACATTTGTTATTAAAGAAGTCCAAATAGTGAGATAATGTTTATACAATTAATTGTACCACCAAAAAGCGTATCTTATTATTACTAGTCTTAGATATTTACTGTAAATATTTTGTAATATTTATTTACATTTATTTAAAGCCGAAAATCTTCCTGTGTACCCTCTTTAAACTTCTTTGCTTGGCCATTTTGACACGAGTTTTTCTTGGCTTCGAGTGCTCGTACACAGCTTACCCTTGACTTTGGATTGCCTTTTTCTCAGTGTGTTTGCGAATCTGTTTGTTTGCTGCTAAATGTGCGCTCAGCCCGCCACTCATTTATGTCGTCGATGTGCCACAGCCGCTGTCACCCTCGGCAAGCAAGCACTCCCCTCGCCGTGCCACCTCATCTTGGCACCACCACCCACCACCCCTTGGCACCCGCCCCCTGGCACGTTCGTTAACGTTCAGTTTTCCACTTGATGCTATTTATGTTTGCTTCCATTTTTCAAGAAGGATCAAAATTTATATTGGCTAAAAAGTCCCTCGAGAGCTTTTTACCCCACACCCCTCCAAGGGCCGGGAAAACCCCCTCCTGCTACTTCCTTGCTCCTCCCACACACACTTACAGATGTAACAAATTGTAACACAATCGTAACTGTTTACTCGGGGGGTCACCGGGACTGAGCCAAAATCATAACCTCATGAACTTTTGCGCCCTCCGCGCGGTAAGTGTCTACGTATATATCCCACATGTCCCTTCAACTCTTGCACCAAGAAAAAAGAAATTAATATCAGGAAATCGGATTGACCATCTTGGGTTGTTTCGAAAGAGATTGCAAAAAGATAAATTTATGTATTTAATTATAGAAAACAATGAATTGTAAAGTGTAATAAAATATTCTTTCAATGGGAATTGTTTAAAATCTTAAGAAAGAAATTTTTTTCAGATTTTTTCTGAGGCTATATTCCGTAGAAATATAGTTGTATATTTATTAAATGAAAAGTCTGTTATGTTATAATGATTACTATCAGAAAAATCTCTTTGATTTTATTTATTAACTTTGCGTAGATTATCTTTAACAATCTAAGGGAACTGTTTGGCAGTCTGTAAATATTTTATATTCAAAAGAAATAATATATTTTTAAGCTATAAAAAGTCTCTGTAAGTAAATCTTAATATATCTTCTAATTTTGTCTAAGACTTGTGACTTATTTCTAGAATACAGAGATAATAATCTTTCCTGGATATTGCAATAATTTAGTTAATAAAATTGTTTCTGTATGAATTCTCGAGTATATAATATTTATCTCAAGACTTTCCTTGATCTTACAAACTTTTTCTTCTTGTGTGACTTTTGTGATGCCAAGCAATTGAATTGAGCTGCAATTGTTTTGATTTCTGGCCCAGGGCCTTCATTTTCCCGGTTTTTCCCCCATTTTCCCCCATTCCCATTTCCCACTCTCTCGCTCTCCTCATATTATGACTTCTCGTATTTATCGCCTCCCGTTCGTTTTCATCGTCAAGTGTGGCAAAAATGTAATAAACAATTCGAGATGCTTTATTGCTGCAGCAACTCAATTTATATGGCCTGGCCTCTGAGGTGCTCCTTCTACGGCTCCTGCTTCTTCATTTTCTCCATCTTGGTCTTGGTCTAGAGCCCCACACCCAGTATCCAATTCTTAGCCCCAGCTCCGGCTGGCTCCTCCATTGTGGCCTGCTTTTGTTGTGCGTCAGTTTCCCTATTAAGCGCACACAAATTGATGATGTTAACAATGACGATACAGAAATCGGTGGCTCGATGACTGGCCAGAAAGCCGAAAGCCAAAAGTTTATGCCGGCGAACCGGAACAGCGCATGGCCAACTGAAATGGAAACTGCCTGCGAAAATTTCAGAGTCCAAAAACTATTGGTTTCTTAGTTTGGTTTATATGAACTGTAAGTTGGGATGTTCCAGAAGTCCTACAAAAGAAAGCCAGTTTAAGTTGCAGTTTAAAATAATTTGTATATAGATTTAAACCTTTAAATCCTAACGTTTTTTGCTTTAACACTGCAGCTCTTATTTATTAACCTTTATTAAATAAAAAAGCAAAAGTTTGCACTGTTCCACAAAAGATTTATAGCGGCTTCTTTATTTACAGGAAAACAGAATGTATGCCCTGTTTAATTAATCTTTTTTTACCCTTGTTTGTATATAAATTATTCAAGTATGAATTAAAATATATGGACATGCTGGTGGTGTTTAAATATATTTTGAAATTGAAGCAATTTAATCTTTAACTTTATACGGCTCAGATATATTTTAAATATCTTTCAGCTTGAAATGTTTTTCGGGCCCAAATTTTATATTTCATTTTGATATTTCCTATATAAAATCGTAAACCTTGTTTATTTAATTGAACATTTTATTTTTAAATGCTTTGAAGACTGAAGTTTTTATTGTAATCACTGCAGCTGATATTTATTAACCATCGTTAAACAAAAAAGTAAAAGTTTGCCTTCCACCGCCAGAGATTTATGGCAGTTTCAGTATTTTCAGGACACAGCGGCATGGCGGCGCTCTGCTTCTGTTTGTGTTGCAGGCCAAAAATGGCTTTAATGTTTTCACATTTGCTTTGTGTTGGCTTTGATGGAAGCTAACTCTCTGCTGCTGCCGCCGCCATCCCATCCGCAGGATGGAGAATGGAGAACGGGGAGCCCCAAACCCAGTCTCCCTGGGATCGACAAATCAATTGAAAACTGACAGTTGTGACTAAACGGCGCATATTTCCTTGACATCTGTGTGGGAGTCTGTGTCTGTTCCTCAGTCCACATCCTGACTCTATATATATTTCGGGTAGTGAGTAGTGGGTTTTGGCTATTGAGTATTGAGTGTGTGCCTGTGTGTCTGTGTCATGCATATTTCTGTATTGGATTTCAGTCCATTACGCGCCGCTCGAGTTTCGGGAATTGGATATCGGCTTTTATATATATTGTACATATATATAGCTGGGGAACTGTTGCCGGTTGGGTTTCTGCTTTTGGTATCTGGTTCTGTTTTTGGCTCAGTTTTTTGGACTACTTCTCTCGGTTCCGTTCCGTTTGTGCATTAACAAAACTCACGCACGCCAGCAGGCAGCAGGCAGGCCGGCAGGCGAAATGTCAGGGGCTTGATTTATCCTGGCCAACTCCGCACTGCGTGTTTGGCCACAATCAATCGATTGCCGCCATCGCCATCGCTATAGCCATCTCCAGAGCCATCGCCTTATAGGCATATAGCCCATCACCGCCCGGCTGTTTGTAACTGTCGCTCAGGGCGTGCCCTACACTCGAAAACTCATATTTTCTAAAAATACACGCCCCCAAAAAATCATAGTTTTAGCCTTCCATGACACCTTTATGGGTCTACTGCGAGGCAATTCTGTTATGAGGGGTCTTGGCTTAGGTTTTGAGCTTTCAAAGATAAATGTTATATCACAATGGGAGAATTTGGGTTTATAAAGGCGTGAACGTAAAATGTTTTATGAAATGTAAGATAGATGATGCATGTCCTCAAAGTAATATAAATTTTTGTGTTAGAAAGCATTTCTAAAAAATATTTCTTTACAATTTTATGGATGTTCGAACTTAAATCTATCAAAAGGATGCATCCAACCAATATTTTATCTCCCCAATTAAATACACTTTCTCTATTATTTTCAATAGGTTTATTTTGTAAACAGATTTCAAATTAAAGCCATATTCTGTGCCTCATTTTTCCTAGTGTAAATCGGATATAGTCGGCACAGGATGGCGCCCACTGACTAACTGACTGACACGACCGGACAGGACACAAGAGGGCTGGGACAGGATCTGGAACAGGAACAGGACGAGCCCGGCCCCAGAAAGCGGCAACAGCTGAGCGCGGGGCGATAATTAAAATCCGCTACGCACCCCGTAATTAGATGCACAGGTCAGAGGAAACGCTAAACGCTGGACTCCACTCCATTATTCGTACGTAACTCTGGCCGGCGGCTACTAGTTCTACGTCCTCGTCGGCGTCCAATTCCACATCCAATTCCGATTTCAAATCGGATTCCATGTGCTATCTCCATCTCTGTCCATTTTTATGGACATGTGCGTAAGCGATCCGTGCGAAAAATGGGCGCTTCGCAGCAATTACCTCCGCGGGAGCAGGCAGCCGGGCCCCAAATAGAAGTCGGGGCCAAATAGATTCGACCTGGCCGATAAGTCCTTCCGCTTTCCCCCAACCGCGAATTTCCACTTTCCATTCAGTTAAGTTCCGAGCGTGCACGCCTACGCACCTTTTGCTGTCATGCAAATCAGTTTGCCGCGGGTGGCCTCCACAACTTCGGCCATGTCCCCCTTCTTCCAAGACTATATATATCGAGTCTATATAGTATATGCAGGCAGGGAGGGGCCCTGCCCCATTCCGGCCCACGCCCTCCTCACATATGCGTAACGCCCGCTAAATTAGGAAGACAGAGAACCTCAGGTGGAGTCGAGGCTATATCTGAAAGGGAATAGTGATGACTACAATTGGTTCTGGATGGTAAAGAAAGGTTTATATCTGTGGGATAATAGTGTTAGCTATAAGAAGCTTTGAGCAGATCTTTTGATCACTAAAATTTTATGACAAAGGATGTCATTTATTGCTGAAAAGAATACTTTGCAGGTACCTTTATTAAATGGTTGAACACTTATTACCTTTCCTGGTACTCTTAAGCACTGAAACTTGTAGTCAAAGCATGAATAAAATTATAAATAATACTTAGCCCCAAGTTTTGTTTAATTTAATAAATACTTACCACAGTTATGAATTTCTTATATATTTTTCTGCCTTCTGGATGTTTCAGAAGCTAGTAAGGTTTTGAAATCACTGAAAACGATGTATAAAAGTAAACAACTAAATGTTTAAGGTTCCAAATCAAGCACAAATTTATTATTTTAAGCGATATATAGTTTTGGACGCACTTTAAAGATGATTTTAAAACTCTAGAGCAAGTTTTTAGAATTCTTCCAAAAACTGCTCAGCTTAAATTATTCCCGTCAAGCCCTGCACTATTTTTAGGCCGCATTTGCGTCAACTCTTGGCCGGCATTGCATTCCTAGCCCGGAGCGGTGTCAGGTGGTTGGCCGGAACCGTCCGAGTTTATCATTGCGTTGCGAAATGCGAATCGGAACATCCGCTTCTAAATGCCAGGCATTTGCAGGGCTCTAGCCCCCGGTTCACCCCCGATATATCCCCCACATTCGCTGCGTCGCAGCCAAGCTCATATCTCTTTAATGGGGTTAGACCTGCGATTGTCCGGTGTTCGGTGCTAAATTGAAATTGACCAAGAACGAAGAACGCAGTGGAAGACTCGCACCGTGGCTTATATAACGCGCGGCTTATGTAATTTCAGCGTCACTTTGGAGATTTATAAATTTTCGCTGGTTTTTCTTTTCCATTCCAACGAGCTCTTGTTGTTTTCTGTTTTTTATTTCACTTTTTTCTGCCTTCCTTTCCTTGCTTTGTATCTCTCATTCCCAGAGAGAAGTCGCATTAAGCCAGCTGGACGACGTTTCATTACCAAAAAAGGAAAATCGGTGGCCGGGTGGTGGGTAGGGGGGTGGGGGGCTCTGTGGAAAAGCTCGAATGGAGCTGGGAAGTATGCAATGTAAATAAATGGATAGGAAGAAATCAACGTTAAAATAAATGACACTAAAATTGGAGACACTCACTTTGTTTTTGTTCTCCCCACCGCCACTGTCAGTGCCACTGCCAGTGCCTTTTCTGCTCATTTAGACGTGGCCCGCGCGCTGTTGTTTTTTGTTTTGGCCCGCTCTTCAATTGGCTATTAAGCAAATTGATTCAGTTAAATTTATCTTAATGCAATCTTCGCTCCCCCGCCGCCGCGCCGTTTCAGATAGTGCATAATTTGAAGGGCATAGTAAACAAGCCAACAATTCACGCGCAACAACGGCCAGATACTCGGCCTGGGCTCAGCTCGGCCCGGCTGGCACACTTGTAGATACAGATACATCTCGTAGGTCCGACAACGACGACGACGACGACACATGACAAAACAAAAATGGGAAAACAACAGAGGAAGGAGTTTGGAGATAGCCACGACTGGGGGATATCCTTGATATTATAGAGTCATGTAACTTAAATTTATAAAATTATTAAGACATTTAAAGATTAAATTCTTGATATGATATATGGGATCCTTAAGTATAAGAGTTCCAATAATAAAATATATTGTTCGGTAAAAAGCTTATGTGTCAGGAAAGGTATCTTAACATTCCCTATAACATTTCTCAATCCAGGTATTCCAGTCCAGATAAACCAGCTTAAATGTATACATTTCACAGAACCTGTTACATCCACTTGCTAAAGATACAAAATACCTTAAAAACTCCCCCAAATTCCTGGGTATGAAAATGGATAAAAATAAAGGGAAGGAGAAAGGAAAGCAAAAGTATCCAGGCTGAAATATCCAGACCCAATCCCGTGGTGCGGCGAGGACGACCATAAAGCGCTCGAAGCGTGAAGAACAAGGGTGAATGTGGAAAGTTACAGAAAAAAAGCATTAGAAAATATATATCTGGCTTGGCTTAAAAAGCGCGCTGTTGATTGTTTTGCTGGATAACGGCCACGATTCCCAGTCCACCGATTGCTCCATTGCCTCATAGCCATAGCCAGAGCCGGAGCCATCAGCAGAGTCAGAGCCATCGCCGTCGCCATCCCCCCGAAGCCCAAACCCCACATTTTTCCAAAAATCCAGCCGAACTGTTGCGGGGTTATTTTGATTCCGTTGTCGCCATCCGCTATCCGCCATCCGCCTATGATGGAATCGCCCCGAAGGACTCTGGGCTGCGGCCTCGTCCTCCACCCACCCACAGCCAACCCCTCGGGCTGAACGCCACGAGGCCTGCGGAAAACTATCTCTCCGCCAGTTGCGTATGTGTGCTACTGGGCAATCTCTAAGCCGTATAAATATGCCATCGTCTGAGGACAATCTACTAAAACCATCGGATTCGACTCGCCACGGCGTGTTTCGGCATGGCTGGGGCCCAGCCCGGCCCAGCCCCAGAGCACACACAGAAAAAAGCGGAGACTGATTAAATTAGGGTCCAACTTATCCAACTCGGACTTCCCTAAGCCGATTTTGGTGTTAACTCAAACAAAATTGAGCTTGATTAGCGTTGAGTGGCTAGAGTTTTGGTCTATGTTACATTTCCCAGCTGACTTTAAGCCCTTTACACAACGTAAATTTCAAAATAATATATATTTAAATTTACAACCCATATAAAAAGCTGCAAAATACATTACACCGTCACCTCTAATAATTTTCTTCCAGTGCCTTAGAATCAGCCTCGCCTTCGAGCCATTGATCGGCCTATAAACAGAGTTTTTCTCTTGCCTTGTTATTGCCCCATAGGCAAATCATATAAATTATGCTCAATTTTTTCCTTTTGGCTTTTAATAAGCATAAAAACTTATGATATGTGAAAATATGCGCAACAAACAACAACAGGCGAGGGAGAGCCATGGGGCTGTTTATGCTTGAAAATTGTTTACTTTCTTGTTTTTTTTCCTCTGGCTCACTGTTACACACAGTTATGACAGCAGTGCAGGAATCCCGAAATTTATTTAGCTGACAACAGCTCCTCCTCGAACGGAAGGGGTTCTCGAGTCGAGCCCCAGGCTGAACGTGTCACATTTCCCCAGGGATACGCTGGCATCTACTTGAAGTAGAATTAAGCTTTGATTTGAGGGTTAGTCCTGCTTCAAGGATCCGCGGAGCTGGCTTATTTAAGAGCTGCTAATCTCAGTGTTAAGGAGTAATGGTTGGGGAATTATAATCATTTTGGCTTAGATTGTAATATACGAATATTAGAATCATAAGAAGAATATAAGAATCATAGGCTTTTTGGGAATATTATGCCTTTCGGAGGATCGAAATTTAATAAGATAATTTTTTTTTAACAAATCTAATTTAAATCGGTTTTTTCAATTTATAATCTGTTGCAAATATTTCCCTGTTATACACACAAAAAGCAAAAAGTAAAGACTAAAATCGGATAAAGTGGATTTGCAGCTTCCGGAAATTCATTTGCATCGCTGAATCCAATTGTCAACGAGAATCGCCTTCGGTATGAAATCAGCTGCCAATAATTTGCCACATTCCTCTGCTTCCGAGGGGAAGCATGGCGGATCAAAGGGAAAGTGTAGCTGCAATTACTTTTCCGCGGAAAAATACTTAGTTTCCGTTCCGTTGATTCGCACAAGTGCGGCTGCATTGAATGGGCGAAGGGCTTTCAGGAGGACATCTGCAGCTGACAGAGCAGGACGAACGGGAGGTCCTTCCCAGGAATCCACAGATTTCGCCACAAAAAACCCACCAATTGAAATCAAACGCATTGGTCTGTAGTTTTTTTTTTTTGTCAGATTTTTATTTTTTTTATTCACTATGTTTGTTTTCTCATTTACTACGCAAGTTGTTTTGCATCGTCGCACTTTCTTTTTTTCTCATTTTTCTCTGGTTTTTCTCCCCTCTGGGTTTTCCTCTTTTTTATATATATATTTTTTTTCATGTATAAATTTGTCATGTGTTATGAAAATATAATATACTTATGTACGTTTATGTTAGATGTTTTACAGAATGCTTGGCTCCGTCTCCTGGTTGCTCTCGTTAGTTAGTAACTATGCATTGATTAGCCATTGTAGTTCATGAGTGTGTCTGTGTGTGGTGTGTGTTGGATTATACAAATCAATTGATTAAGTACAAAATATATAGTATACTCGTATAATGCGTATATAGGGGCTTTATTTATATATATATTTATTGATGCACTCTAGTCGAAACCACGCAATCAAACTGAAGACTTTTTGTAAATTCTTTTGTCGATATCCTTTTTTTTTGTTTGCTCTTCGGTTTTGTTAATTAGCTGCACTGCAATTTTTAACAACTTAGCATTAAAAAACTACTGAAAAACATTTTATAATTGAAATTGACCATTTGGTTAAATTGACTTTCGAGGGCGGATCCTGGCGGGAAACTTTTACCAAGCTGAGGATATTCTTCTTTGCTTCACTTTTCACTTGATTTTAAGTTTCTTTTCAGCCAGGACCTTTGTGTCTGTGTGTGTGTGTGTGTGTGGTGTACACCTATGTACATGAATGTCATATACATAATGCATGTAATTAATAATGTAGAATGTTTTGCATACATATCGCATAATAAACACATTTTTCGTCCTTGTGTATATATATTTATAGTTGATGTATATACCGTATATATATATAAATATATATTCGATTAGTTTGTCTCAATTAAATACAAGTACATAATGTGGTATGCATGTGTGTGTGAGTGTGGTGTTTACTGTTGTTGTATTTCTAGGTACAGAATTATTTTTTATTTTTTGCTGGCTTCACTAAAGGTGCTGTGTTAAATGTAGCTTAAATTTATGTTCGCTTTTTATTAATTTATATTTTTTTGCAACTCTACTTTTCTACAATGCTACTGTTGTGTGTGTGTGTGTGTCTGTTTGTATGTGTGAGTGCTCTAAATACAAGTTAAAATGATTTATTCTCTACGCAGTAACTCTGGTTCAACTATGTCTGCAGCATGTCTGTGTTTCCGGGTGTGTCTATAATGTATAATCGACCAAAATAGGTTTTTATATCTATCGCAACAATGCACCTATGCAAAAACATAAGATGAGTTTTCATTTTCCACATTTCTCATGGGGTTTCTTGGGTTTCCTTGGGGTTTCTTGGATTTTTTATTTTTCGTTCGTTGTATAAAGTACATCAATTGGTCTCGTCAAGCAGCACAAAAGTTGCGATAACAATATGCAAAAAACAACTCTACCGTTAATATAATATCTGTATATCGATAACTAATAATCGTTTAAATCGTTAATCAATTCATCGTTTGCCAGCTAAATCGAAAATCCCTACGGCTTGTTTAATTATTATTCGCTTAGTAATTGGGTTTTTGTTGCATATTTTTTTTGTTGCTTTTTCCTTTTTCCCTTTCTGTGTAAACTAAATCGTTAATATATATATTCTCCGTTATTATGCTATATAGTGTATAGTGCCATAATGTTCTGGGTTCGCTTACTTATCGCAATAATATAACGAATTCCAAATATTTACTCATAGATACATGCGATTTAATACTTTTTAGTTACCTTAATGCTCTATTGCTTTCGAATTGCGTACTTTTTTGTGGCTTTTCCTTATTGCTGTTACCGTTAATTGCATTTACTCATCAATACTCATCGACTCTTTACGATTATATGGTATAATACAATAGCTGTAAATAAGTTTAGCTTTTGCTCTTCGATCAGTTTATAATATATATTCAAAGTGTTAAGTCTTTCATTTTTTGTTCTCGCTTGCTTTTTGCCTCGTTATTTTCGTTGTCAGCTATATATATATGTATATATATATAATATATAGGTGTATATATAATAATTTCCATGACCTTTTGTTAGTTTATGTTCAATTCTTGAATTATTAGTGTTAACGTGCCAAGTCTCTTTATTTTATTTAATCATTGTTTGGGTTTGCTCAATTATTTATACATTGCTTTTGTTTTCGGGGGTGTGCTATTTCAGTTTTGGAATTGATAAATAAATAAATCATGCCCAGTGCAAACTATGCAAATTAAATTTTTCGGAATTAAATGCCAGGACAACGCCTGCTCCCTCGTCCTCCTTTTGCAGTTTCCCCCTTATCGGGGGGTGGTATGATGGCGAAAAATTCCTCCCCCGTTTCGTCCTTTCTTTTTTTATTACATTCCCCTTTGTTCGCGTCCGCCTAACGAGCGCTCGTTAAACTGCATTGACACAAAAAAAAAGGACAACACAATGTTGTTTCCATGTTTCCATGGTGGAAATCGCGGGGTGGTGGCCAGCAACAGATAATGGAAACAATGGATCATGAACCTAATGCTACAAATACTGAATTCAACAATTGCATTTCGCGTTTCGCATTGCGCTGGTACCGTGTCTGTCTGAGTAGTGAAGTTTATATGCTAAAAATGTATCAACTTTAACAATTTCCTGGGTATAACAATACGTCATGATCTGGGTGTTGTGTGTGTGTGTAGTGTGTGTGTGTGCGTGTTTGGACCAACTGAAATGCCAAAAAAGTTTTCCCTTTTCAAATGAAATTTCAATCACTTCGGGGAGCTTCCTTTAAACCCTCTCTCTTGTTTTTTATTTTACATATTTCTGGGCTAAAAAATAATGTGAAAATAGATACACCCCCCTCTTTTAGCTCCGATTTATATATAGTATATCTTTACCACTACGATTTATTGCTTTTCGATACACGTAATTCTATTAAAAGTTTCTGGAGCTCAATATGAATTTGATTTCTCGCTTACGCTTTCCCATTTTGCTCTTTGTTTTCTGTTTTTTTTTTCTGTTGTTTTCCGTTGAGCAAAATTAATGAATAGTTCTGAAAAACTGTGTGTGTGTGTGTGTTTTGACTATCACAATATTCGAATTGCTTTGGGTTCTTACAGTTTCGTTAGAAAAAATAAAAAATCACACAGAGTCCAGTTGGAAATAATAAATAATAACTGGAGAAAGCAAGTTCAGAATGGGTTTATAAATAAAAAACATTGTTTTGTATGTAAAGTGTGGGTATTTAATATGTATTTGTATATTTGTAACTTTATAATTGCTTCCATTTTCATTTGTTTTTCTTCATTTTTTTGTTGCTTTTCTCATTTCATTTTGTAATCGGTTTTTACAAGTGTGCTTCGATTGCTAATTGTAAGTAGTTTCAACCTTACAGCTTAGTTTAAGACTAATAAATCGATTAACTTGCTAGTTAAGTTAAGTTATTGCTTTACTTTCCTCGCCTTTCTATACAATTGTTATACAAAATTTTTAAAATTTAATATTATTGCCGGGCTTTAATTCAACATTCGTTCATCATAATGCAAATTTCATAAATATTCATTACATTTCCTCCGTCCAAAAATCATAAACGATACGATAAATAATAGGTGACTATCTCTAGATAACACTATATATTTAATATATAATTAATTGTAGTTGTAATTGAAATAATTGTAATTTGTTCTGCGTTTGCATGGGGTTTCCGCTTTTGTTTTTATTTAGTTTTGAGTATTTGCTTTGGTACTTTAGCCGATTTACTCGATGCCGATTGCTATTCGTCACGATTATTCGATTAATATTATCCTTAAAAGTGTTGCCATCTCTCTAGCTCGACGCTCGACGCTCGACGCTCCCTCCTCCTCCCAACAACAGTATAAAAATAATTTCGTGATTATACTTACTAGCTTAACTTACGCGTACATGTCGGAGTACTAACCCTAGCTGTATATATAATATATGCCTTGTAAATATTACGCAACTACATACGTATTCTAGGTGTCTGTGTATATATCCCGGAATATATTCATGCTCCTCCTTAGCTTAGACATACGAAAACGATCTAAACTTGGCTACAACTAGGGCTACAAAATGTTCGTTGCACTTCTTTCCCTCTTCCTCTTTGAGATCGGTTGCTGAAGCTGATTTCAGTTGAGTATTATGTATAATGTATAAAGTATGTATAATGTATATGGAGTGTGTTTTGGACTAAACCCTAATATATACATTTTGTGCGGCGATTGTGTCTTGGGTGTGGAGTGTGTTCGTGAGCTTCTGTGAGTTTGAGTATGAGTATGAAGATGAGTAGTGGGTAAGTGGGTAAATGGTTAAATGGGTAAATGAGTAAATGGGAATGAGTATGAGTTAAAGTTATGTAATATAGGGCTAAGTAATATCGTACTAGGTCGGTTAAGTGTCGAAAGTGCAAAGTATTATTCACGCATGGACGAAGTGTACTGTTAAATGCTTGAGACTAGATCACACTCGATATTTGTTCTGTTCTGTTCAGTAATTGAGGGGTTCCCTTGATGCGATCGAATATTGGGGAATACCAGGGGGGAAATCCCCGATATCTCTTTGGTCTTTGGGTCGTCGCTGACTTTACTCCTAATTGGGCCTCGAACGGAATGCAATGCTCGTGTAAATAAAACACTGGGAATGTGGCTTTGGTATTAAGTGAGTTTGCTGTTAAACAGCGACTAGATCTTCACTTCTTATCAGACTAAAATAAATAGGATTCACTGGGGAATATGGGGAAATGCTAACGCTAATCGAAGCTAAGGCCCAACAACGGCCCGAACCACCTCTCTGTGACTGCAATGCTCTTCTAGCCTTAAATGAACTTTGGTTATAATGGGGGGACTTGACCTATATAAACGTGATCGTGATGCTTTCTACGGGGATTAATATGAGGCTTACACAACCAGTTCTCGGGGAGTTCGATTTGGTCCTCGGTTTGGTTTGGTTTCGTTTCGTTTGTTAACATTCGCTGCTCCTCCGAACCTTTTGCTCCTTCGAACCGCTCCTGCCTCCCGAAAAAATGGTTCGCTAACCCGACTAATATTGCTTTGCGTTTCGTTTTTTGTTGCTTTTGCTTCTGCTTTTTGCTTTCTGCCATTGCTTTTTGATTAATTTGTGTCGTTTGTTTGTTTGTCGTTTATATCGAATCTAAAAATCGTTGAGTGCTTAAATGTCGCTTTGGTGACTTAGTTTAAAATTGTTAGTGGCTAGCACTCGTAATTACTGCTTATAGATAGGCTGCCCTTAAGTCCTAATTCGTTGTTTGAGAAACATTGCATTTGCTTTTGTATTCGTTGCATTAATTTTAATCACTTCGTCGTCTCCGTCGTCCTCGTCGTCAACGTTGTCGATTAAAGAGATAGAGATAGGGAGTAGAGAGATACTTGTTCGAGTTAGAGTTAGAGTTAGCTAGAGGAGAGTGTTCTTGGAGAGTAGAGAGTGGAGAGTGGAGATTAAAACGTTTGCTTTCGTTCTCAGCTACGGGTTATATAGTACACTCTATATATGCTTTAAGTATAGTACTCCTATGTGTGTGTGTGTTTGGTAGTAAGTAGTTAGTTTTAGATAGATAGATATAGCGGCTAGAATTGCTTAGATTTCTTCAGGTTCTCGGAATGCATGTGGCTCATAGGCCCCCATACACAAGGCTCTCTGTGTGTGTGATAATTTATTTTGGGGTGTGTGTGCTTGTGGAATGTGTGTGTGGGTGTGGGTTTGTTTCTTTTTTTTTTTTTTTTGTTTTAGGAATGTTCAACTCACTTAATTTTAAAAGAAGGACCTTTTTGAGTTGGTTAACGCCAGCGAGGGTGACCGAAACCTCCGGGGATTTTACAACTTCCTTTGCTTACTTTCAGGCACCTTAAAAAGAGGAGTTTTCAAATCTCCCGGAGATTTCGGCCACAGGCGCGGACGTGAGTATTTCTTGGTTGCTTGGCTGCCTAATGCGAATTTCTACAGTCTCTGTGTTACTCTACTACACTTTGCTCTTGGACGTATTGTGATGTATGTATCTCTATAAAAACGGCTATCGGTTAACCTAGTTGTAAATGGTAACGGTAACTTTAACATTAACGGTAAATTAACTAACCAGCTACGCAGCATCATATTCTTGACAGCACATCTTCCTCTCACAGGGGGGCCAGAAACATCTTTAGAGCATTAACAATCTCCCGAAGGAGAGCATAAAAGTATGCTATGATTTTTTGCTGCTTACTTTTAGTCTTCTTCCTCTATAAATATTCCCTTGGCACCCCCCAGACTTCGTACGTTCGTATTGCTTACATGGCATAGGTGGCTCCACTGGCCTCGAGCTTCACCCGTTCGAGGAACTCGTGCGGCGGCGACGAAGCCATGCTGGCGCCACTCTCGCTGTTGCTGTCGTGCATGGACAGCGACATGGACATCATCAGCTCCTCCTCGTCCTTGAGACAGGCCGACTCCAGGTGCTTGTTGAGGTACGACTTCAGCGCGAACGTCTTGTGGCAGCGCTTGCACTCGAAGTTCTTGTCCACCGAGTGGGTCTGCATGTGCGCCCGGAGATTGGAGCGATCCGCGAAGGCCTTGCCGCAGTGCGCACAGCCGTAGGGCTTCTCCCCGGTGTGCGATCTGAGGTGACCCTGGAGCAGCCAGGGCCGGGAGAAGAGCTTGCCGCACACGCCGCAGCTGTGCGAGAGCTTGTGCGTGAGGACGTGCATCGCCAGGGCCGGCATGGACACGTAGGCCTTGCCGCAGGTGTGGCACTTCTTGGCGGACTGCGAGTCCAGGGAGCGATGCGTCTGCTTGTGGCGCGACAGGTTCGAGGAGGTGGCGTACTGTTTGCCGCACTCGGAGCACGTATACTTGGTCTTCTGCTGGTCCTGGATGCCAGGCACTCCAGCTGCACCGCCGGCAGCGGCAGGATCCGCCACGTGCTTGCGCTTAGACCGACCGTCGCTCACGAAGAACGCCTCGTAGGTGTAGGCCACTGTCTTGGCGGCGGCCCCTGGACTCGCATGGCCCTCGGCATCCACTCCGCCGGCTGACTCCCCCTCCGGCAGCTGGTTGGTGTTCGTGGTGTTGCTGTTCTCGTTCTGGACACTCGAGGAGGAGTTGCTGCTGGCCTGGCTGCTGCTCGCACTCGAGGCGTTGCTGGCGGGGCGTTGCTCGTTCACCACGCTGGCCGCTGCAGCCAGCTCGGCAATCGATGAGGTGCTCCGCAGATGCGCATGCGCCTCCAGCGCCGGGAAGTGGGTGTGGTGCTGGCTCTGGCTTTGGTGCTGCAGTGGCAGGTGATGGGTGTGGACGTGATGGTGTTGCTGGTGCTGCTGCTGCTGCAGCTGCTCCCTTTCCCTTTCCCGCTGCTGTTGCTGCTGCTGCTCCTGCACCGACTGCAGCTGATGAGGCTGCGTGGGAGGGTGAAACGCTGTGGAGGCACTCAGGTCCAGTATGGCATGCGCCGCATGCAGGTCCTCCTCGGCCGGCACCCGCCTCCGGTACCCATGCGTCGGCTTGTCGTCCAGCGAGTACGGCCTGTAGATGTCCTTCTTCTTCGGCGGCAGCGACAGAGTGGCTCCCGTGCTGCTGAAGCACTTTCTTTCGCTGGAGGTCTGTCCCGATTGGAGCGGACTGTAGCGGTCGCCGGCGCCGCTGGGCGAGCACGAGGGCGACGATGTGGTGGATGAGGGCGGCGTCTGGTAGGCGGCCAGGTGCTGATCTCCATTAGGATTGCCGCCGGAACTGGCGGAGGCGGCTGCCACCAGAGCTGTGGCCGCGGCACGGATCACGGTTATCTCGCTCTCCATGCGGGGCAGGTACGCGGTGTAGTGCAGCGGGGACAGTTCGCGGGTGTAGCCTGTAATTTATAAAAAAAATAAAGGGGGAAAATGGGTTAAGTTCTACATGGTGCAACAGTTTTTGGGGGGAAAAGTATATGAAATTATTTTATATCCATAAAAAAGCTGCCTAAAATAAAATTTAATTATTATAGATTCCTTTTAAGTTGCACCTTTAATAATATTTATTTATATACTTTATAATTTAAGCTTTCATTTTCTTTACTCAAGGCTTTTTGTTATACAATTTATTTTATTGTAGAATATATTGTTTTCCTGTTTTGTCGGAAGCTAGAAAACAAGTTAGACTTATTGTGTTTCCCATGTTTTTCCATTTGAAAACTTTAAACAATAAAATCTTTGGCACATTGAAGGGCAGCCACATGGTTCCAGTTTATGCTTCCTCTGAGTTTAATTTATAATACCCAAGGGTGAAATAAGAAAGGTCAGCCTAAATAGCAAAAGGACATGTCTAAAGTTATGCTTGGAATATAATATAAGACAGACTTTAAATGAGCAAATGCAAACGATTTTCTTTGTTAAATCTAATTAAGAAAAAATCCTAAATATATATACTTTATAAAATAAACCAAGGTCTTAAAACTAGTACAATTCAATGCTAATTTCCCTTGAATAATTAATTTTCCAATTGTACATGAAAACCAGGACCTAGTAGCAGTCTCGACAATAGTAAAGAGCCAACAAAACGGTTTAATTTCCTCATTTCCCCAATTGTTTTTTGGGCCCAAAAGGGAAGCGGTTCTGACATTTGCCGAGGAGGTCCGCCGTGGAGTAGGCTACGTTTGGCCGGAATTGCAAACAATATTGAGTGACAACAAAGGCAATTAAATTGATTCGGAATTGTTTCGCAATCGCACAATGGCCACATCAATGACAGCGATTACGTGCGCCCCCCTCTGCATTTCCCACACTTTTCCGCTTTTCCGAAACCTCAGTGGTGGCTATAGAACTTTTTTGGTGGAAAAGTCAGATGGAAATGGTTGAAAAAATGGGGATTTTGGGAACTACATAGAGAAATCAGTTTGAGAAATTGAATTTGTAGGAAAATATGTATGATATTGTAAGAATATATTTAAAAGAATATTAGGAAAACGAATTTAGAAAGTATGCTATACTTTATGTAGATTAGAAATTCGAGTTAAAAACTTGATATATTTAAAATATTTAATTTATAAAAAGAAAACTATTTAAATCAAATATATAATACTGACGAAAAGTATTTAAAAAAATCAGTTTTCCAGGAATTTAAAATCTAAAATATATTAATGCAGACTTTTTGATGTCTTTATTAATGGTTGGCATCCCTGCTAGCTACTTAAATTAAGTAATTTGGTAAAACTATTAAAAATCTTTTAAAAAATTGTATATTATATCCAGAATATGGACAAATTGTCATCACTGCGAATTGGCTTTTAACATTCTCTTGGGGGGATGGAGAAATGGCGGACTTACCGTTGTAAACACTGCCGGCCACTCGCGTCGCCGCCTCCGGGGAATGGGGCGGCGGACTGGGGGCCGTGGTGCCCGCCGTGGGTGAACTGGGACCCCAGCACTTGGCCGTCGTCGTGGCGGATGTGGACGTGGCTGCCGTGCCCTCGATGTTGCTGTTGCCACTGTGAGATGTTGCTGCTTCCACGGACGTTGCTGCCGCTGATGCTGCTGCTGCTGCTGCTGCTGCCACTGCGGCTGCTGTTGTGCGTTGCTTTTCCAACTTGGTCAGGAATTTATCGCCCACCACATCGATCTCCTCGTCCTCGTCCAGAGTGGATCTGCGGGACTTGAGATGGGGCAGATCCTCGGAAGTAGAGCTGTGCTGCTGCTGTTGCTGCTGCTGCTGCTGCTGGGAGCTGGTGTCCTCCGACCGGTCCAGCCAGGGATAGGCCTTCCACTTCTTGGCTATCAGGCAGCGCGGCATGGTTAGGGGTTTTGTCGTTAAGGTCTAGGATCAGAGTTTTGGCCAGGAGCGTGGGAGATCAAGTTGAGTCTAGGTGCTAGGGGCTAAGTGTTAAATGCTAAGTGCTGAAGCGAGTGGCGAGTTTCGAGCGAGCAAAGACCGTCTCAGGGGGTAATTCTTGTGGCAAAAGCGGAAAGGAAACGTGGCTGTTGCTATCTCGCATGTGAAATTATAATATATATATTATAAGTAGCATATATATATATATATATTTGTAGAGTTTGGCTCGCCGAAAGTTCTCTTAGGGTTTAGTTGTACAGGTTAATGATTTCTGGTTCCAGGCCTGGCATGCCTGCCTGCCTGCTGCTCTTTCCTCTGCTTGGGTTCGCTGTCGGTTAAATATCCTTAGTGATTTGCATGTTATTGTAAATTGGTTTTCCTGGGGGCTTCTGTAGTTTCAGTAGTAGGACTCCTCGGGTTTCACAGCCACTTCACACATTTCGGCGCTTGTATCCGTCATTTGGGGCTGGGAGTTTCTTTCTCGACAACGAGTGCCCCGTTTTCTTTTTTTTCTCCTTTTGCCCGAATCCGGAGTTTTTGCCAACGATTTTTGGTCAGAAAACACACACGGACACGGACACGTTCGCGTTCAGTTGGCTGGCTGCGTGTGGCTTATCGATTTTTACATTTGCGTTTGCCTTTACGTTTACGTTTACTTTTACGTTTGTTTTTACACGGGGACTGGACTCAAAACATAACGTTGGGGGCTTTATGTCGGTTTATTAGCGGTATATATCCTTCTCGTTTGGCTGCTGTACTCGTTCTCCTCTCCTTGTTTTTACTTGTTATTTATTTTGTTTATTTTTATTTATTTTGTTTTTTTGGTTGGTAAACAATTTGAAACAAAACTTTGATCGATGTTGTCGAGTCGAAAAATAAATGTTTTGTTTTTGTTTCAGTAAAACGGAAAGAGTTGACAGAGTTGTAGATTGTATAGATTGTACAGATTGTAGTTTTGGTAAAAGTTAAGTTAAGGTTGACGCGAGTTGAGAAGAGTTGTTATTGTTGTTTGTTGTTGGTAGTGAAAAAATTGATTTAGGAGAAAATATAATATTATATAAGATAGAGAAGAAATGCGAACGAACCGAACGTAAGCAACTCTTGAATGCTTATGAGAGTGCCCCGAGGAGAGGCCCTGCTTATAAGGGTGGTCGCCCGACCGTCGGTTGGACCCGAACCCCATCGAACCCTTAGCGAAGCGGCAGCCGAGGCGAGCCGAAGGCTGTCGCAGCGAGAGAGGAATGCCTGGCAGAGAAACACAAACACAGCCCCTAAATGCCAACCCCCAAGAAAGGACGCGTAGCTGTTGCTATTGCTGTTGCTCATCCTGGGGGCTGCTATAGACGTTTGAATTTAATAAAATCTAAGGAAACATTAATTAAGAAAGCATAGAAACCTATACAAAAATTAATTTGCAAAAAGCTAGCTTCTTAGTAAATTAATTTTTTAATAAAACCCCCCTTAAATGTTTAATCTTTAAAGGTTTTCCATAAAATCGCATCGTTTGGAACCTCCCCAGAGAACAGGCAACAATCAGGAAGTGTTCCATTGCCACAACATTCCCCGCTGTTGCTTCTCCCTTTCTCGAAATTGTTGCGCCTCTCTCTCACCATTTCTCCCAACATTTCTCCCAAAATTTCTCCGCACACCCTCTGCCCTCTGCACCGCTCTCGGGCGTACCTGAATTGGCTCATGGCTCTTTTGGCCCTTTCGGAACTTTTTGGCTCGCGGCTCTTGGACGCCTCGGGCTCCCCTGCCCTTCTGCAGCCCCGCTCCCCTCGCATCCTATCCGCTTCCATCGAGCATTTCACGGGGTGGATTTTGCACAGAATGTGGCAGTTGTGCCGAGTTAATTGCTGTTGCATTGCATTTGTTGCTCGGCTCTGATTTTGAACAAATTGCCAGCGACACAGGGGTGTCGGGGTTGGGGGGGACAAAGGGACCACGATTCGAGGGTATGCAACAGTCGCTGATGGGTCCTCAGTACTCAGTCCTCAGTCCTCAGTCCTTGGTCCTTAGTCCTTGGCCCTAACTCGGTTAGTACAAGATAAACAGCACAAACTACTATGTAGTTACTACTGCCCACTCCTGCCACCGCTCCCCATTCGATGCTCTCCATTGGCCATGAATAAGTGGTTTACTTTCCGGATCAGGGGTCGGATATGAGTGCGGACTCGAAATCGGTAGATGATTAATCGTGCCGAGAGAGCTCCTGCGGAGCTGCTTTTGATTGACAGCTGGATGTGTCATATGCCACACTCCGAGGATGAAATCAACTCGCTTTTTGGCCCCAAAAGCAAACTAGCATTTTCATGGCACACAAAAAAGGACCCTACAAAATACAAAGACTGAGGAGTTTATTTTGAAGAAACTTAAGGTTTTCTCTTGTATATTTTCTGGGTAGTTAAATATTTTCTTATTGGGTACTTAATAAAAAATATATTTTATATTAAAAAGTTACAGAGAAACAGAAAACTGTTCACAGTTAAAGCTTTATTTATCTGATTTAAAGTTAATTAACAACTTCTCAAAGCTATACATATTTGAATTGATTAAGCACTAATTATTAAATGTATGTAATTGCTTTTGTTACTATTTAAAAATGCATTTTAAATACCTAAAACTAAAACACTTAAGTCCCACTTTAAAATCATAAAGCAAACGCTTTTAATAGCTTCTCAAAATCTTGAAAACGGAATGCACATTGTATATATATATATATATATATAGAGCATAATCTGTTCGCCTTCCTAGTCAGTCCAACACACACAAAACTAATTAATTAAAGCGGAGCTTCGGTTAGCTGAAGCTCCCCTTCAGCTTTGCATAATCAGACACTTAAATTACAAAGTTCTTAACCTTTTAATTAGCCAGCGACAACAGACAATTTGTCTGCTTCAGACAAGCTTAGTCCTTGGCTCCTCGGCGCTGTGTCGGTGCAGCAGTTGCAGGACTTTAAGAATATATTCCCTATATTTCATTGGAAATTTAATTCGGCCTTCTATGGTATCCCCCCGGGTCCTTTGTTCAACCCACTTCCTGCTCCCTGGAAAGCCAGAACTCGAAACAGATGTAACATTCTTTTTTTTATAAGGTTTCCTTGTTTAAACTATTTCGAAATTTTTTGAGGAAAACTAAGAAGTGCAACGGCGATCTATCTGTCCATCCATCTCGAGAGGTGACAGGCCATAAGGACCTAGTCGGGGAGGGGTATTCCTTGAAAACGAACGTTGGTATGTAAATATGAACGTTAATGTAACGTATAGACCATCTGTGGAATTCGGTTGCACTAATTATAAAGAAAATGTAAAAAAAAAATTGGGTTCGTCCTGGCACCTCACTTGGAAGCCCTAAATATGCCCCGTTCAACCCCACTCAGGTGGCACTGAGAGAAATTAAGTGAATTAAATAATAATAAATATAGAGCAGTGAGAGCAAACTTGCTATAAAAAAAAGAAAATGATAATTGATAATTTTGTGATAAAAGCTTAAAACAAACAAAAATCTTTTAAAATATAAAGAGACCACTATTATCCTTTTAACTACATTTTCTTCCCGTGCATGTCCTCCTTTCTAGTGGTGACTTCACCACTCTAGCGGCACACGACTCCTTGCAAATGGTAATCTGCTTTTCCAGCCAGCAGACTTGAAGGCGATGCCCGACAAGATGCGCTTTGTGCGGCCCACGACGAAATTGTTGCGCTTCGTTAGCCGGCAGCACTCCACCTCCACGACGCATATCCTTCAGGAGGGAGGAAGGAGGTAGCAGGAATTCGGTGCCTCGCCTCGATCGCCGCTGGCCACGCGCACACACTCCCTCCGAGCCTCGATCTGGAGCTGCAGATGGTGAGGCAGTGAGGCGATTCAAGCTCGGTGGCATATGGCCGGGGCTTTGGCTAGCGAATCGGAACTTGGCCACGCGTCACGACAGGAAAATATAGAATATGAAATGGTTTTGTTTGGCGGAGGAAAAGCGGCTACCAAATTATGCAGCCGGCAAAGGACGACGGACTGGGCGGCATGGGGCGCGCTCACCTGGAACAAGGACAATATGGTTAATGCAGCGACAGCCTTTCCTGTTTCGTGTTTTACGAGCTCTCGGTGTGTGTATGTTCTAAGTTTGGGTGCTATTAGTTTTTGTTTATTCCGTGTTCCATACCCTGCCAGGAGGTATTTTAAAAGGACTTAAGGTCTGGCCAGAGTTCAAGGGGTGGTGTTTCTGACACATTTCGGAAATTATACTTGCACCATTACAGCTACTTGATCAGTTGTGCCTCAAAATTAGTATTTATTGATATATACTTGTTTTTTTAAATTTTTAATTGAAGTACTTTAGGTTTTTCTTTAAAATACATGTACTTTAGTTTGTTATTTAACTTTAATAGATAATTAAACAATATTGTTGTCTATATAAATTAAAAATTTGAAAGATTTTATCAGTATTTAAATCAGTTAAAAGCCCTTAGATCATGACATATTTTATTTTGTGATATTGTTTTACCCACTTTCCTTCTTCTTAACCAAGCCTAAAGAGTATTTCAATACTCGACCCATTAATTTCTCTATAAATTTGTTAGTTTACTTAGTTTTGAGGGAGGGGGTGTCAGTCCGAGTGCTGCTACCAGCCAAGGTGCACCGCAGCCCAGTTGCGGGGATTCAGTTGAGCGCGTTTGCGAGCGTGCAAAAAGCAGCAGGAGCTGCAGGCAGGAGCAGGAGCTATGAAAGCAGGACCCCCAACAGGAAATGCTCTACAAGTGCTGCAGCTGGCCCAGCTGTTTTGGGTGTTTTTTATTTTTCCTCGGCTCAGTGGGTGATATATATGTATATACAACTCCCACCCAGCGAAAAGGACATAAAGTCCACACCCCACTTGCAGTCGCCATTTGGCTTGTCAGCTTGCCAAGGGATATTTGGCGTCGTTGGTTGCCTAGCGAGTTGCCCCGAAACTTTGGCTATAACTGCCCCCAGGTCCTTATTTACAGTGAAAGATTGATACAAGATACGGAAAGAATACTAGAAGAATATAGTATCAATTTTAAATATTTATATATTAAATTTAGTTCAGAAAACTCAAGATATCTGAGGAATCTTCAAATAATTCTGAGTTAGTAGATGTAGTTTCTTTGAAGCATTAAAATTATACATTCAGACAACCTTGCTTAAATAGAAACCCTTTAATTTATATTGTGGAAAAGTGTCTTTACAATTAAAAAATATAATAATTGCAATATTAGGAAAATTCTCTATATCAAATTAATAATATTTATAGTACCGAAATCTGCCTCTTTTCATATTTAACTCTATAAAACTCAAATAAAATAATAACGTACTCCTATTAATTATATTCTTCTATTTTACTTAAAACACAGCTGTTTTAATAACAAATTGATATCTCTCAAGAGCATATACTGTATATAAAGCGATTCGGCATCCCTTTCGCTCGTTCGCTCGCTCGCTGGCTCGGGGTCGCCTGAAGTGTGACGCTCGCGTGGCACGGAAGTGACGGCGGCAGCTGTAGCCGAACTATAACCAGAAACTGTTGATCCTTTCCTCTTTCCTCCTTCCTCGTTTCTTTTTCCTTCCCCCGGAGCCCTGCGGCAAACTCCTGCTGCTGCCTGCACCCAAAACAAGGCAAAGCCAAAGGGAAAAGCGAGCCAAAGGCAGCGCCAGAGTCTGGGTCTGAGGCTCGGGGGTATGAGAGTTGCGAGGTAGAAATTCACAAAGGTACAGGGCCCAAGTGAGCCAGGTGTCTGGCATGCTCATTCCGTTTTCCATTCAATGATGTATTAAAGTGGCAGCAGCACGGGAGTACCAGACTGAGTCTGGGTCTGATTCGGAATGGTATATTATGCATGCCCTATAGGAGAGGGTATGGAGAACTCCTAGCTACAGAAGCTTGAAAAATTATGCGATGTCTATATTTACACGAGCAATTACATTTAGCAGTGAGCTGAAATAGGTATACGTTGGGTTTACACTCTTGGGGAGCTTGAGATCTTGTTAATTGGGAAGTTAATTTTATTTTTTTATATATTTCAAGCAGATTAATAAATGCTTCTTTTGTAATGTTTCTTATATAAATATGAAAATTAATTTAAAAATATACAGAATTTATTACAGGCTTATATACATACATATTTCATTCAAGAATTATATTATAACCGTTTTATTTTCGAGGTACTGAATTCACTATCTAACTAATATTAAAACCTGTGTTTAAAATATAAATAAAATCATACTTGAAAGGAAATTCCTTTCCTATAAACTTATTTTAAAATTGTTACTCTCTTTAAATATAATAAATTTTAAATTCAGCTTAAAACTCTGTGCCTTTTCAAGCTTCAAACATATTTTACATGCGTTTTAATAGCATTTTCCTACCTTCCCGGATTTGATTTCCGTTATCCCGATAAGCGATATCCTTAAACACCATTGATTCGCTGACATATGTGCCAAGGATTAACCCCAAAGTTGTGCTAAAGACCCTGACAATGCGAAAACTGAAACAATCGAGTACTGTCCGTACATGTAAAGCGGAAAACCCGAGCAACATGTAATTTATAAAGCTTCCTTTGATTAGACCTTGGAATCGGAATCGGAATCCGTGCGGATCCTTTGTCGCAATCGCATATGAATCCTGTAGTTTATGGCACCATAAACCAATCAGTTTGCGCCGACAAAGAGTATTCACGCTTCGATGGCTCCGCAATTGACTTCTCTTTCATCTTTATTGTATTCGCGATGTCTGTCCGTGAGTCTGAGTCTGAGTTTGAGTTTGAGTTTCGGTCTCGGGCTCTCGTTGAGTTTTCGGTATATCCTTTTGCGTCCTGGCGCTGTCGACTTTTTCCCAAATGCTATTTATTCCTGTTCCTGCTGTAATTTCATTGTTACTCCTTTTCGAATGGCTTTGGCGAGCATTCCACCCCATCGTCGTCCTCATCATCATCATCATCATCATCAGCAGCAGCAGCAGAGCAACAAGGCACCGCATTTTCCACCCCGTGGCACCACCACCACCACCACCCCCTTTTTGGCATTTGGCGTCTCTGCACAGAAACAAACGGGCAGCAAACAGGTAACAAACAACAACAAAAAGGACAATAACAACAGGCAATGGAATAAAGGCGAGTTTACGTCATCGCCGCCCCGAAATTGCACTTTGCCCAGTTTTGATGGGCCAACTTATTAGCATATCCGGCAACAGGATATGGACAACAAGGACTCACTTGCGAGGCTTCCCCAAAACGGAGAGCTCAACTGGCCGCGGAGCGTGTGTCCAGTTCCAGTTACGAGTTACCATTCCGGTAATTCGAGACTTTGTATTTTTAATTACATTTGTTTGGACTTTCGGACGAATTAAAAAAATGCATATAGCGGAAGGCGGGGAAATCTCTTGGGAATATGGGATATAGGGATCGGTATAGGGATTCCTGTGCCCCTGCCCCGGCCCTGCGCCTGTCTCCTTCCACCAAAAAGTGGCAGCTGTTGCAGTCGGCCAACAAAGCGAATGAAACCCACAAATCGTTAGACGAAACCCCGGGTTCAAAGACCTCTCTCCTCCTCACATGTGAGCAAATCGGAGGCAGGGGTAGGGGCAGGGCACGAACCCTAGCCCAAAAGTTGAGGTGCGGTCCAGAGTTTCTACCTGGGCAGGGCAAATAAAAAAAAAAGGAAAAACAAAAAAGAAATAAAATAAAGAGGACAAGGACTCGCCCAGCGATCTGCAGACGGGACATCATTCGATGATCTACATAAACAAATACACTGAACAAAATTGGATTTCGGAGATAGAAGAAAGAGAACTATGGGATAAATTAAACATATATTTGTAGAGGTTAAAAAAATAACAAAGCAAACATCCTCTTCAGTTGTTTGTTAGGATATAAACAAATACCTAGCTATATAATATTGTAAATATATTCCCTACAAGCAGATATTGCTTGTTAATTATTTAAAATAATATTTTACTAATTAATAAGTTAATTTTCTAGAATTTTCTCACAGTGCCCGAAACTGCATTGAGCATGATAATGATGATTGGTGATGCCAGGACCAAATACCCCTGTAAAAAGCAGCCCAAGGCTGCTCTATGAACCCCATACAGAGACTCGACCGCTTTTCACTCGCCTTTCAACAATTTTCCGACAGCTGTCCACATTGGCATTATTCCGTTTCTCATTTTCCTCTGCATTTTCCGATGCAACAGCAGCAGCTGATTCCTGATTCCTGACCCCGCTGCTCTGCTTGCTGGTTCCATGGATTCGAGGTCCTGGCTCCTAGGTTCTGGTTTCTGCAGCGCCCAGATCTTGAATTTCAATTTTGGGACTGGGATAAGGACTCGTTTGGGTATGGGGGGGATGGATAGGGATAGGGATCAGAGTCCTGGGTTTTCGGGCTTAGGTTAGCGCCCTCCGGCATTTGTTTTGTTTGCCATCCATAAACTAATGGCTTTCAGGCAGACAGCCGTTCAGGAATATAGGGAACATAGGGAGTATAAGAAATACTTTGAATATTTCAGCCTGCTGATGCATTTCCTTTTTTTTTCGTCAGCACGAAAAGCAGCAGCAGTTGATTCAATTAAACCCCCTGAGAAGTCAAAACTGCGGAGAGGGTTTGGCATCAATCAGGGAACCGAGTTGATTCTTCAATTTGTGGGAATTACACACACAGGCAGCACTCTCGGGCTCAGACAAAGGAAGCTGCTTTCGGCAAATCTGTGTTGTGTAAATTGGTAATTCCAAGTGCAAGGGAAGCTATGTGAAGATACACATTACTTGGAGGAGATAGAAATTAAAGCCAAGTACTTTAGTGCACTGTAATTGAGGAAATAGAAGGTTCTTTAGTGTAGGGAAAATATCCTGGGGACTGGACTGAAAGCTATTAAGCTTTGAAGGATAAATTTATGGTAAAATTCAACTTAAGCTAAAGAAGTTATATATTTTGATATATAGCTACGGTTTTACCTGGCATCTTTAGAAAGATCCATTGGTTTAACGATTTCATTATCATTGAATACAATATATATTCCCGACTCTCGAAATCTGCACATATCCTGGCAAGTTTTCGCCGAGTGCAGCTAAAACAAAGCGAGCAGGATGGCAAAGAAACAAGTTAAGTTGTTTGTCTGAGGAATCGTGTCCTTAGACGTATTCGCACACACACATTAACGCGTGTGTTTGTGTGCATATTGAGTCACTAATCTTAATTACTTGTGCAGCATGCAACAAGAGCACTTAGCGCTGATACGAGCATCCTGGCATCCAGGCTCGTGTTGCCTTTGACCATATGCACATACGTGATTATAGTTTCCGATGGCCTTTAGTGCTGCCCCTGCTACGATCCTTTACCCCTCTAGGATTTCTCCTCCTCTCTGTCTCTCTCTCTCTCTCTCTTTTCCCTTTTCTCTTATTGAAATAAATTCTCAATGAACGCGCCCATTCGATGGGCCTTTCATTTTCATGCGTGCCATTTGCAGCAGCTGGCGTTTTGGTCCTTGGTTCTAGGTCCTTGCAGCTTGTTGCTGATGGGATGCTGATGCTGCTGCTGTTGCTGTTTCGTCCTATTGATATTGTTGTTGTTGCCATTTGTGAAACGCTTGCAAATCTGCGGCAGATGCTCCGCCGCACATATATCCGCAGCATATACATTCCTGCATAGTATATCATATTTGGTTTGCGCATTAGCCCGGCCAGCAAGGCTAAGCGACACATGGAGCTCATCCACGTAGATGGATACACTCCGTGTCACAGGGGATACAGTTGAGGACGTTTAAGTAGAGATGATTTGATTATTTAAATAAGTAATAAATTTTGAAAAGAGGCTTAAAATTTATATTTTACTAAGATAAAAGCCATTGTAGCGTCTTACAAAAAAGGGGAAAAGCATATGAGTAACAATTTCATGTTCTTCATAAAGGATACTTTTATCTCTATTATTGGTTTTAATTTTAATTTTTTAATAAAATCATTTAGAAATATATCTAAATTTCCAATAGTTTTCCTTTCTCCAGAAAATTTCTTAAAGCCATTATCTTGACCGCAGATGTATCCTTGCGAGCATGCTTGTTTGCCTTGTATGTAGATGTTGATGTTGCTTACGGGGTGCTGGCAGTGGGCGGGGGGAGCGAGAGTGATGTGGCAAGCCCATCCTTTATGTTATCCTACATGTCCTTGTGCTTCAACTCGACAAATATTCAACACGTATTCATTTCCTGCGGACGCTCAGTTGCCAACTGGCAACATTCTGTGTAGGAAAAGGGGTGGCTGGTGGCTGGAGGCTGGGGGCTGAAGGCTGGCGGCTGATGACGATGACATGGGGGAGAAAAGGAGATGCTGCACAAGTGCAGCCAGGACATGGATACTTGCACTTGATGCTGTAGCCATAGCTTTCGCTGGAGATTCAGCAGCAGCAGCTCCTGCTGATGAAGTAGCGACAATGCGGCAATGCGTCGCAAACTCACTTTGAGTGCTACTTGGCAGCAAGACAACGACGCCAGACTGCCAGCAGAAGGATGCTGGGAAAGGATGCAGGACACAGAGCAGGAGAAGCAGAAGGAGAAGGAGGAGGTTCTGATGCAGATGGAGGTGCGAAAGGATGCGAAAGGAGAATGGAGCAAGACACCAGCGAAGACAGCGTGACACGCGGCAACAGAAGGACGCAGAACGACGGAGGACTGCGGAGGTATTTCCTTGGCCAGGATAAAGGAAGCCTTCTTGGGATTGGCGACAGATATGCAAGAGAATCCTTCCGACTTGGCTTAAAATAGTAAATGCTGTGAGTGATAGAATCCTTGAGGTGAAAGAAGGATGGAATAAATATGGGAAAAACGAATTTCTGCTTGGATTTTATAGTGTTTATTCTTCAATAGAGAAAATTATATAACATTTTAGGATTAAGCACATTTATAGAGATATTTAAAGCGCCAAACTTTGGTGTTTGTATCCTTCACTTGGAATATTTTAAGATATCCCTATTCTTTTCTTATTTTTTGCTATTGTCTCACGGTTTCTCATTACTTCTGTTCCTGTCAATAGGCTTTTCCTTTCTTACCCTGCATCTAGGTTATAACCTTATTCGAGGGTTAAACTATACCTAAGGCTGCATTCTTCCTTAAATCTCATTTTCCCCGGAAGTTCCCCGTGAAGCCTTGATAAATTTCCCTCACGAACCGTCCTCATCGCCATGCTCATGGTTGATCCTTTGACGATTGCACAACACTTCCAGCACTTGCACTCAGTTCCCAGCTCGGAGTCCACGATGCTCCCATACCCTTCAGCACTTCCCCCATTATTTTCAGTCAGTCCCTCCCCCTGGAGGTATCTCGTCAAGTGACCCTCTCGATGGCTGTGGCTTCTCCGGTTCCCCAAGCACACCAGTTGTTCTCCAAAGAGCTCTGGTGCGCCGGCATTTCTCCAGAGGAGAGCCCACGGAGGAAGCCGTGAACGCTTAACGCCCGCTCATTCCCGGCCAGAGAGAGTAGTAGAGTCACACGTAGCCACGAAATCATTTTTCACCACTTAGTCACGTCGCTTTGACAGCACATCCCTGGGAGGATGAGGAGGAGGCTGAAAACCCAGCTGGGGGCTGCTGGGGTTAGTCTGGTTGCGGGCCAGGGATATATGGCCTCAGCATCCGCTCTTATCTGCGGTTTAGTTGCTTATAATTGGCAGACATGTGAAAGGAGGAGAAGAGCTTTCCCAGAGAGTCCTTGCCCCTGTCCCTGTCCCTGTGCCTGTGCCTGCTGCAAAACCCGCCTCAAAACCGGATGCGAGTGCCTGGGCCGACTGTTAATAGTTACACTCTCGCCGGATATCTATATATCAGTAATTAGCCAACGGTAGGTCCGCAGGACTTTCCCACGGAACAGTAACAGGACGCAAGACATTGCGTGCTGTTGTTATTAGTACGTAAGTAACTCCTACGTAACTTGCTCGGCAATTACAAACGTATTTCTGTCGATCGTTAGTTCGCTACAGTTGGGCGTTGGGCGGCGGCGGGAACTTTCCCCTCGTTCTCAGTTGGGTTTATATATTGTTTCTTTTTTTTTTGGCTGGGTAGCGAACAGATGGCATCAATCAAGTGGAAACCACTAAGTATAATGCAGCAATGTTGCCCGAAAAAGTTCCAGTGCAGTGCAGTTTGGAAATCTTGTTGTTACCCAGCACAAAGCACACCCCGAACCGCCCTACACTGAGGGAAATGTGGAAATAAATGCTTGATGTATATGGATAATTAATATATTACTTACCAGAAGTGGGTAGTTGGAAGTTTATAAGGAAAACAATAAGATATATATCAAAGTAAACCCTAAAAACTTTAACACAACTTACTAGAAGTAGAGCACGTATCTTTTTATTTAAAATACAA
>VNJU01005237.1:0-198998 GCA_008042675.1 Drosophila seguyi | reverse complement strand
CTAGTCCCTCAGTTTTGAAGCTATCTGAATGAAACTTTGCAGATAGACTTCTATATGCTCTCACTACTATATAAGTCGGAACCGGCCGGATCGGACGACTATATCATATAGCTGCCATAGGAACGATCGGTACATTTTAATAAAAAAAATTATAACTTGGCCAATTTTTAAGATATTTTCATAAAATTTTAGGTCTGACCATTTGGTATTATTTTAGAATTTCGGTTTTTAATTTTATCAAAATCGGACAACTATATCATATAGCTGCCATAGGACCGATCGGACAATTTTGAGGAAAAAATCTAACTTAGCCAATTTTCCACATATTTTCATAAAATGTAAGACATGGCCATTTTTTATTATTTCAGAATTTCGGTTTTAATTTTATCAAAATCGGACCACTATATCATATAGCTGCCATAGGAATATATATATCTGTTTGCCTTTGTTGCTTGCAACATTTTTCGCCAGCAACATTCTGCATTGGCAACATTTATTTAATGACAGTACCCGAGAAAGCGAAAAAGTCAGAACATTTTTCTTCTTCTTCATCTTCTTCATCTTCTAATTACTGCAAGGGTATTTAAACTTCGGAACGCCGAAGTTAGCTTCCTTTCTTGTTTAACGATTTAATTAAAAGCAAAAGGTTCAAAGACAGAAAGACTCTACTCACAAACTTGGGTGTGGGGCTATTTTCTTTTAAGCTGCGACATTTTAATTTGCGTCACAATTTTCGCCTCACTTTTTTTGTGCGGCTTTTGTTGTCGTTCTTTTATTTATATTTTTTTTGTATTTTTTTTAGGTAATTTAAAACGCGCGCCAAGTTCTTCGATTACCTGCGGGCCAGACAATGGTCAACCACTTGGCCCATTGTTGCCGCCGCCGCCGCCGCCGGCGTTTCCTCCTCTGCCCCCCCATCGCCTCCCTCTGTGCCCCGACCACACCCAAGCCCCAGCCAGGTCCCTTAATATGTTCATTAATTTTAATTATGCATAAATAGTCAGAAGCGCAGGGAGGAGCAGCAGCAGCAGCCGCCGAAAAACAGCAACAAAATCAAGAATAAAATTACCCAACATTTTTGACAGAATAAACATCATGCATAAAATTTGATATCTTGCTATATAGTAAAAAAATATACACTGTTTTTGAATATATTTACTACATGTCTGCGGCTGTAAGGGCACGCGAGTGAGCAAAAGGCCAAAAATGCCGAAGGGAAGAAGCCACTCAACTGTCAGCGGGGGTAGCGACGGGGGAATACCCTTTAAAAAAACGAGGGAAAAGTAAAATATGTTACATAATACCTAAGGAAATTATTTGTATTAATAATTTCACTATTAACTTTGTTAATTAAACTGAAAATCAATGGGATACAGTCAGGGGAAATTTGAAAACAAAGATTTTTAAAAACCCCATGTTTTAAAAAATGCCTAGAAATTAGTATTTTGTAGTACGGGTCTTGAGGTTTTTTTGAGGATTTTACAAACCCTACTGATATTTGCAGCATCCCTATTTATTTATTTAATATATATGTATTTACATATTAAAATTATATAATAAAAGATCTTGACAACTCACTACTTATTATCTGCAAAGAGCGGAAACGTGCAATTTCGTCAATAAAAAAAATGTATTATTTATTTTATTTTTTTAATTTTGTTTATTATTTTCAATATTCCCAAAAATATATTCGCACGTTCATAATTGATTTTCCCTGCCTCTTTTACAGTCACTGCTTACACGTAGGCGAAAACTGAAAACGGAAGACTGAAAAATGGAAAAATAAAGACTAAAAATGGAAAAATAAAGACTAAAAACTGAAGACTGAAAACTGAAGACTGAGAAGTCTGCCCACTCAACAACACACTTGGCAAGGAACGTACAGCGGTGTCGGCTTTCAGCTTCGAGGGTGTGCGAGTGTGCCGGGGTGTGTGTGTGTGTGAGTGCATACATTTTTTGCAGTCGCGAAATTTGCCAAATTGGCGACTGAAATACAAGCCTTCTCTCTCGAGCTTCCATTATTTCGTCATCGACGACGGACAGTTGGAAATTGAATAAAATTCAGAGGGGCAATATTAAGGCGGTGCGGATGCCGGTGCGGGTGCGATCACAACAACTCAATTGGAACTGGCCAAAAGTGAAATAAACAAAACGTGCAATCAACAACAGAGCCACAGAGCCACAGAGAAGAGATGCAAATTAATTATGCAATTAAGCACGCGTCGATGTTCTTTGTCGCAGTCAATAACCATAAGGCAGGGCAGTAAATTACAGGGTGATATTATGGATAAACAAGAGGGAGAGACATAAGGAGGGGTGTACAAAGAGTACCTAAATTAGGTACACAATAAACTTTAGTCTTATAATTCTTATATTTTTTAAAGATAATAATCAAAAGCTTAAATATCTGACTTTATAATGTTTAGCATAACTTAGAAATAAGATAATATACCATGTTAATTTTAGTCCTATATAAGAATAAGAGCCTACAAATGTTAGGTTAAGAAATATATGACTCTGTGAGTAGTAAAATAAATATATGTTTTATACTTTTCGTACTAGGATTAAATACAAAACAAATAAATAAATAAATAAATAAATAAACAAACAAATAAACAAATAAATAAATAATAAAATAATAAAATAAAATAATAAAATAATAAAATAATAAAATAATAAAATAACAAAATAATAAAATAATAAAATAATAAAATAATAAAATAATAAAATAATAAAATAATAATAAAATAATAAAATAATAAAATAAAAAAATAATAAAATAATAAAATAATAAAATAATAAAATAATAAAATAATAAAATAATAAAATAATAAAATAATAAAATAATAAAATAATAAAATAATAAAATAAATAAAATAAAAACACTATATGAGTAATGGATCTATGAAAATCAAATTGAAAATTAATCTTTGGTAAACAAGATATACTCTGACTCTAACTTTATAGCTTATGCAGGTATTTTTGTTACAGGTTCTCTAGTAAAACCCCCCAAATAACCAAATACAAGACCCGCATTTTAAAAACAACTCTACGAGTATCCAAAATCGCATTAAAATGACACTTTGCCTCCTAAGCGATGCTGAGTGTCCCATATGCAACTTTGTAACCCCGTTTTAAGTGGTCATTTCGAGTATTTTGGTCTTTTCTCCCGACCATTATATGGGGGCAAACGGGTTGAGGATATTGGGGGCAGTATAGGGGTATATATATATATAGGAAAATGGGGCTATAAGATGGAATGGCTCGTAAGACGATGAAATGCAATGGCATAAAGAGGTAAAGTAAAGTAAAGTGAAGATTTCCTTTCCGTCTCGAGTTGGTTTCCCATGAAAAATGCAATTGATGCAGAAATTCAGACACGTAGGCGCAATGGGGCGTGGCAGACAGAAATAAACATGAGCAGAAAGCAAACTGAAGAACGGAAGAAGACGGAGACCAAAACGGAACGGAAGAGGAGGAGAATCAAAAGGAGACTTGAACAAGAAACAGGAGAGAGACAGACAGAGAGAAAACAAATAAAAAATTCCGATTGTACAATCTACACTCGAAGAATATTTTGGTTTTTAAAAAAATATAAAAACTTCTTAAAAATATATATATTGTCATAAGAATCTTCCTCCAAACTCTGCCTTATAATTTTCATTTCTTAAATCTTTAAACACTTTTTGTTTTAAGTGCTTTTCGCACCCCTCCCCCTTTTAGAAACCCCCTACCCCACAGACCCCCGTCTCACCTGAGGCGGCTCCGCCTTTGTGCCTCTTGCTTTTTATTGTCGTGCGACTGCTCTTTCAGTTTTATTAGATCATATTATCTATTTTCGGGTACGACAAATTTGTAATTTAGATCAACCCGCAGTGGCGGCGGTTCGTTGCTTCCGAGGGGGAGAGAGAGAGAGAGACGTATCTTTTTGCCTACTGTTATGGACTTTTAATTAATTGGCATTTTGGCATTTAATTGAAACAAACGGGAGAGGCAAAGGGGAATACTGCAGAGTAAGCCCCCCGATCAGTGGTGCGTAAAAGGGGGGGCTAGGCTCACAGCTGACAGCAGGGGCGGGCTCTTTGCCCCCAATTCGTGCTTGATTGAATGATTGAACCGCGTTGAATGCATTAGATTTGATGAACGATTCTGGAAAGTGGACACAAGTCTGTGTCTGGGGAGGGATCAGCGGATCCGACGGATCGTTTTCGTGCGTTCAGTTTGCTTTTCACATGAAATGCAATAAACCCAATTTAATTTTGTTTTTATTTGTTTCGCTTGTTTACTCGTGTGTGTGTTTGCCTGGGCCCCCTGCCCCTTCAGCTTCTTATAACTGGGGGTCCAAAAAGGGACTCGTCGGACCTCTTATCAGGCCTCCCGAATCAATGGACAACAAAGTTTTTATCACGTAACAACGAAAGCCCAAACAAGGAGAATGAAAACAAACCAAAATAAACCAAGAAATAGAAATTTGAAGTGCAAACAACACACACAAAAATTCTTATTCTTTTCCCCTTTTTTTTCTGTCTGGGGGGGAGGGTTCATTGAATGCCAGAAGCTTCAAGTCCCCGGAGTTTTTGGGACCGGAAACACCCGCCTTTGGGGAGATCCTGCTAGGTTCCTATTGAAGGAAGCCTTAAATTTATATATATATATTTGCATAGCTGGCATTATGTCATATTTACTCAAAAATTGATGAAAGTTATCAGTTTTCCAGATAATTTTTTGGAGGCAAATATTTATTTAAAACTCTAATATTTAAAAGTTCCCAATTTCTATCCTTTTCTTCAGAAATATTCCATTGATTCATTTTTTATTCTCTTGGCCTTGAATGGAGGAGTGTACACAGGTGGGAAGAGTCTAGCCAAAAGTCGGAAACAATTAGCTGAGCGAGAGGGAAGGGCCTACACAACCTGGATTTATTCTTCTTCCACTGATTCCCGATGATCTCGGAAACCAGCCAAGCCGATGCCTTGGAATGCAGTTCGGATTTCCAGAGAAATGAACGCGGATGGGAAGGGGGAAAAGACTGGACCAGAGACACAATCGATGAAAAGGTTGCCTTGGGTCCGGTCCTCTTTAACTTCTTCTTCATCTTTGGTATGCGCTTCAAGGTGAACTCAACTGAACGGCCACAAAAAATAAAGAATTCGAGGCTAAAAAATGACAAACGTGACTGTGGGTCTCTCTCTCTTTCTCTCTCTCTCTCCCTGTCTGTCCCTTATGCAAATGCGGATGCAGCAGCCACTGTTTTCATATCTGTACCCTGTACCCGGTACCCTTTCCCCTTTTACTCCTTGAGCAACAGTGGTACTTCCATAAAGCAAACTTCCCTGGGTTGCATATCTCGAAGCAGAGAATAGGATTATCGGTTTAACCTCGATATGGGTGTGTTTTTCATTTTAAAATCTTTTAAAAACCTTTTCTTTGACTTGAAATCTTTCCGGCTGAAAGTTGCTTACTCAATTTTCACTGTGTTTTATTGTTTGTAATAGAGCAGTTAAGAATGCAGTCTTCCCAGCCTCTTTCCCTGTCTCCCTTTTTTCTCTCTCTCTCCCTCATTTATCTCCTGTTGCCAGGTAGCTATTTCTGCCCCTCCTCTCTCTCCCTCCCTCCCTCGATTCCACCGCCCGCGTGGGCGACTCTGTGTTGTCTTCGTCTCTCGTTCCTCGAACTTTGTGCGGCGTCTGTTTATGAATGAAATCCGTTTAAGCCCGAACCGCTAGCGGCTTACCTCTACCCTTACCCCAGCTTGTTCGCCCCCCTTCCAGCTACCGAGCATTCCCATTTTCCATGATTTCCATGAATGAACGTGCGAGCGTGTTGCTGCTGCTGCTGCCGCGTTGCGCTGGAACAGCTGGCAATTGGAACGCAGTTCCAACAGTTCATTGCACGGTTCATTGCATTCATTCAGTGCAGATGCCAAATTGGCTCGCCCCCAATCCCAAACCCCCTTTGGTTTCGATCGAGTGAGCAAATTGATCCTCCAATTAAGGAAAGAGCGTGGGGGAACCAGAGGCGAGAGACATCATTAAAAGTGATCGATGTCTGAACTTCTGCTTTCAAAACGGGTGCAAAGGGTTAAGCTTAAACCGTTACATGAAGAAGTTACACTAACGGTTACAAATACAGCCACATGTGTGTACTATCATCGCTCCCCTTTGCTAATCACTTTTCTAAACCGGTGCAGAAGACTTTCAAAAAATCAAACTAAAGAAAAGCAAGCAAAAAAAACAAAAAAAATAAAGTGGGAGAAAGACAAGAAAATACCAAGGCTGGGAGCGATCTACCTCCCAACTTGCTTTCTACTCACGCAGCCACTCTCCGACACTCTGGATACCCTGTTCTACTCATCCAGGAAGAGGTGTTCACTGGAATGTTTGGAATGTGCCACAATTCATTCTAACCTTTGGTAAGTAATGTGATGACACTTGGTGACCTCGGCTTGGAGTCACATACCATTTTTCTGTTATATTTTTTTTTCTGTGGACTAAGGTCAGTCTCACAGTTTTCTCAGTACGGTGCAAGTCATATAAAAAAGTAAAATAATGATCTCTAAATTCCTAATGAACTCTAATAACTTATTATTTTTTAAGGTTCTATCCAAACCTTCGGAAGCTCTACCTCAACTCAAAGGTATTCCATAGTCCACATGTGGCCTCGTCTCTCGGAGTGCTCTAACTCTTTCCAGATCTGGCTTATCATGAACGCTGATCTATGACTCGAGTTGGCCTGCGAATGGAGCTGGGAGCTGGGGAGCTCAAAGATCTCGGATCTTGGAACGTAACGTTGGCGTTCGCGTTCGCATTTTGCCGGCCTGGCTTCGAACTCATTTTCTAATTGCCCCACGGTGGCCGAGGAATGTCTGTCTATTCATTCGCAGTCCGCCTCAAGTTACTGCTTCACTCTGGTATGTGTTTATTTCGTTTCGTTTTTCTTTTTTTTTTCTCCCCTCCCCTGTTTCCACGCAGGTTTAATTACCACGGAGACGTGCAAAGTTCGAATCGGAATCAGGAATCAGAATCAGAATCGGGGTATCGGAATTGGAATTGGAATCTCGATTTGCATGGGATCTTCCCGGCTCTCGAGGTACACATACCGATGATCGTCTGCTATTTTAATTGAGTTCACAAATGTTCTCCAACCGCGAGACCCATTCACAGCTGGCGGTCCCCCCGCCGGGCCCCCTTCTAACGCTGACAGCTACGTGCTGGGCCGACGCCCCTGTGACCCCCCCCCAATGGTTAGTTAGTTGCTCGAAAATCAAAGCAGTTCGATTATTCAATATTTTCACAGCGTTTTTGTGGGAAATGAATACATCATCGCAGCCCCAGGCCCCCGAACCCCAAGACCCCATACCCTTTCTGACTCTCTTGGCCAAGACTCTAATTAAAAACTGCCTTCAACAGGTGTGCGCCAGAAAAAGAAGAAGCTGAGGAGCTGAGACAGAGATGGCAGATGGGAGACGACTCTAATCCATCAACCATTTGGGTTTTATGTTGATTCATTGATTAGCCATGAGCTTTCTATTGTTTCGATTGCTGTTCTATTATAACTTTGATTTAAACAAACCAATAACTATTTTATTTTATTCATTCATTGTCTTGATAAAGTTAATTGGTTGCTTCTCCTAGACTTTAGATCTTATAATCGCTGTAACTATATCTAAATTCTTGTTTAGATATATATTTACATTGTTTGTGCAGATTATGATTCAATTGCTTGACTTTAAACCTTATTTAAATTCCAAATTCGTTTCATTCACTTTACTGATTTCGAGGCTGATATTCCTAGACCTCTTTTGTCTCGTTTGAAATTGGTTTTATAGACCAGTCCCCCGTCCCATTTCCAGACTGATCCGCCCTAGAAGATATCACATCCGCACATCCCTCTGAATTTCCCAGCAAACACTTGCCGGAGTTCCTACCTGGCCGAAAGGCAGCTACCATTGTTAACTCCGTTTCGACGACCCTCTACCTGTGTCAATGTCAGACTCAGCGCTAAATTGTCGCTTATTAAATGTCTCTCGTCCCGCCGACGACGACGACGACGACGAGCCACTTTATCAAAACTGAGAACTGATCCCGCCAGAAGAAGGAGGCGGAGATTGTGACGATAGAGGACCGAATTCCGAATTCCACGTAACCGAGCGTGTCCGTCCGGATTCCCTGTTGTCTGTCGTCGAAAATTATGACTTGTTTTGGGATTGGTGTGCAAATAGCCCACTTCCTGTCTGGTCTCCGTTTCCCTTTCTTGCTGTCGCGCAGACGCAAAGCGCTCTGATTGCTGTCGTCGTCGTCGTTGTCGTCGTCGTTGCTCTTGTCATCGTCACGGCCCGCCGATGTCCCCGCTGATAAGAAGCGCTACGAACACGGCGGGGAACATTTATTTATGCACTACTGTCTACTGTCTACTGTCAACTGTCTTTGTCTGCCTCGTCCATGGACCGTACTCCCACTCTAAAACCCGAACCCACTCCAAAATTCCACTTTTGCTCCCGATAGCTACCTTCTCGTGCTGCTGCTGCTTCTGTTTCGGGTTGAAAATTAAGGTAGTTTCCGTACAATATCATACATTCAATGAGATAGGGAGTTATCCTTGGAAGTGGATATTATTAATTTCGATGGAATTTATATCAAATTTGGGTTAAAATACAGAAAAGCACGTATTTAGACAGAGAATTCCTAGGGGATGAGCTTACTTTATGGGGGAACTAGAAAGTCCCAACCAATATTCTACCGATGTCTTAAGTGCGATAAGCCGAAGATCTACGTGCCTAAGATTCTTGCCTCCACCTCTGTCTCTGCTTTCCCCTCTTGATTAACCTTTTTTTTTTTGTGGGCGTGGCCGTGTTCAGACGGAAAACATATGTGATCACATTACGTTGGCGGCTTGTAATGCGCTTCCGTTTTCGGTTGCGGCTTCTTCTATGTATCTTCTCTCTGGATTCCCCAGCTACTTTAGCATCATTTGTCTTTATTCTCTTTTTTTTTTTCTCGGTTTAGTTTGTGAGGCTAATTTACCTTTTTTGATGCCGCTTGGTAAGAGAAGACTCTCCTCAATCCCAAATCCGAATCGGAATCCGGGCCAATTCGGCCTGCAATTACACTTCCGCTGAAGGGAAGATCACAGAGAAAAACGTAAAAAAAAAACAAAATATATAAAAAAAAAATGTGAAGACCCCTCATGCCCCATTCATGCCTCGTCTCAGGCTCAGCCTCTGTGTCAGTCTCAAAAACCCAGGCTCATTCACAACGATTCGAGTCGAGCCGTGGCGAGTCCAACCATTCATTCATTCATTCACGTTGATTGCCACCTTTGGGGCTTCAGCCCGCCTGCCCTACGGCCGCCTCTTGTGCTCCAATGATTAGTCTGTGCTAATGAACAGGCGGCGGCGACGGCTACCTAGCAAAAAAAAATATACAAAAAAATAAAAATAAAAAAGCCCATGAAGACAAAAAACCGAAAAAGCACCGAAAAAAGAGCAAGACAAAGCTGCACGAAAGCGGCAAACAAACAGAAATCAAATCCAATTTATGTTTTCAACATTAATCATAATTTCTGGGGCCCCATTCGGTTTGGCGTGAAATGATTTTTATGCGCCGTTTTTACGGAACCAAAATCTGTTTCGATGGAATCGGAATCTGAATCCGAATCCAAATCTCAATCGAAATCCAAATCGCTCGCCAGGGGAAAAAGGTGTCAATGTCTATGTCTAATTTTGATGGTAAATGCACTCGGGCAAAGCGTTCTGCTTTCCTCATTATGACTGTGAGATATGGTTTAATGTGGGATATATAGGGGATATATGGCTGTGGAAACTAGATCAGTGGATCAGTATTAATGGAGTGCGAGAATCAAGAATTGATCTCGCAAACGTTTTGGCCATGAAATTCGAGCGCAACGAATGGGGGGAATTATGGCAACGGCCTAAATGGAGTATATGCTAAATTATGGCTTCAAATTGATAAAGTTATAGAACAGATCATTAGTTTAAGAGGACACAAACCCAAATCAACGCTTTATGTTAAACCTATTCAAATGGTTTCATTATACAGAGTTTAACCCAGGCAGAGGACCTGTTCTGGCCAGGTCTCAGATCGATCGGTAGCCCATGGAGGCCACCAGGGAACACAGAACTCGTGGGCGGGGGCCCATTGAATGGGGTGAGGCTGTAGTAGAAAAACTCTTCGTGGGCCACTTGAAAAGCAATTTTTTGAAATTTATTTTCCATTTATCGCTTTATTTATTTTCTACCTTCGTTCAGTGTGGCCCATTCTCAGCCTCTCGTTCTCATTCACCTGGTCTATCTGCTTATGCGATTAGAGTGCAGCAAAGGAGCTCGGCAAGATGACGATGTGAATGTGGATGTGGATGTGGATTGGGATTTGGAATGGGTATCGAGAATGGGCATGGGATTGGGATTGGGTATGGGAATGCGAATGGAGACGATGACGTTGATGATGATGATGATGATGGTGCTGCTCTCCGGTGTGTTTATTTTTGTTTGGACCCAGAGACCTTTTTGTTTGTCTGCACTTTCGATGGATAACGAAGAAGACCAAGAAGAGCCCCGCCGAGCGAGGAACGAGGGAGAGAGGAGGAGCGCGCAGAAGGAACTCAACTCCGTCTCAATGGGCCACAATCGAAAGTAATAATGAAATCCCATCAACAACAAGACAAAGGCTCTGCCGACGTCGCTGCGGAGTGACCATTCTCATTCTCAATCCCATTCCCATTCCCATTCCCATCCTCATCCTCAATCCCATTCCCATCTCACTGCCCAGTCCCTGTCCTGGCTGGCCTGCAGAATGAGACAACGACGACACTTGCCTTGATTTTTATTGTTGGGCTTTTCCCCCTCTGCCTTTGATTTATAGTTAGCGCAGGAAAATGGGAATACTGAGTTTCGTTACCATGCCAGAACACCAGGCGAGCCAGCAAGAGGCGCTCGTTACCAGCCAGGATCAGCATGTGCAGCTCTTGCACTCCCTCTCCCTCTCCCGCTCTATCGCGCTCTCCTGGTTCTTAAGCAGCTGCCTGTTGCATTCCGCTCGCTCACCTTTTGCCAATGGCAACAAAAATATGCGTGCCTCTCTGGCCAAGAACAGGCAAACCCGACTAAAACGAACTAAGCTAAGAAGTACAGGCGCAAGAGGAAATAATAATAATTAATTTAGAGATGCCAACTAATGGCAATTTTTTTGCATTTTCAGTTTTTAAAAATTTTCTATAGCTTTTGCTTAACTTTTGCTTCAAAGCTTAAATTTGCCTAAAGAGCTTGCATTTCCTAAGGAGGTACCGCTGCATTTGTGCACGCCTCTCTCTCTCGCTCTCACTCTCCTCCTCTCTCCTTTTTGGCTTTTCTATTCTGGTGCTCCGTCGTAGACAGTTCATTAATGCTATCAACGAGCGGAAAAGGGGGAATGAAGGATGGTCTGTCAATGGGGGAGAGGAGCGAAACTTCTTCTCCCCCCGCTGCCCATGACAGGTTTGATGCTTGCTTTTTTTCTGGTTTATGTTCGTGATAAATTTGATGTGCACTTGCTCTGCCTGTCGTCGTCGCCGCTGTTGTTGTTGTTCTTGTTGTTGTTGTTACATCGTTTTGGGGGCATCGCTGCTGACACATAAAGTAACGGCAGTCCGGCGGTCGGCAATCGCCAATTGGCGCAATTGGCAATTGGCAATTGGCCATCGGCCAACGATCGCCGGCGGACGACAGTTGGTCACCTGGCGGCCCAAAAAAGGACATAACCACCACAAGCATAGGCACAAACCTGTCAACTGGAATCGATCGATATGGCAGTGGCAGCGTGCAAGGAGGTGGAAGGGGGGGGCTCGGGGTCTGGGTCTTACGGACATTTACGGACTCAACTGACCAGCTGAACTACTTTCCAGACAAGACAATTTACCGTTACGCACACTCACCTGCAATTGCTGCGATTTCCAGCGATTTGCGATTTCCAAAGGGCGAACTAGGGAGTCCTCTCTTTTTCTCCCTCTCTCTCTCTGGCTCTTTGCAGCGCTAAACGAACGGTAAATATTTTGATTAGATTTTGATCACTTTGCGCGTCGGCATTCTTGCGATTTTTCTCATACAACAAAAAAACAACGACAAAACGAAGTAACGTAAAAAAAAACAAAGTAAATGAAGGCAACCCAAATAAAATAAACCTATTAAAATTTTATGGCATTTTCAAAGCCCTTCGGACACAACACACACACATGAGAACGAACGAAAAAAAAAGGAAATCACAAGATTGGCATCGCTTTAAATTGAATTTCGTGGCTCTTAGTCACATCCGCCGATATTTGATCTTCGATCTTCGGTTTCGGCATCCCTGAATACGAAAATTTCATTTCATTCACTACATTTGACAAACATTTTCCAAATTATTGATGTTGGCCGCGTAATTTATTGTTATTGGGTGTTTTCGGGACAGCAGCGACGCTTCTTTTTAGCCGGTTGCCGTTATAAAAATAAAAACAAACTTGGCACACGCACTTTTCTCGCTCACTCGCTGCCGAATTGCGGGACTCTCGTGTTTCTTTACGCTTTTGCTTTCCTCTTCGTTGTGGATTTAGAATGAGAGATTAAATTAACACTCACTGGGTTTTAAAACCGTCGCGAAACTAAAAGCGGTAAATATTAAATTAACACTACGAAGGCGCAGAACTCGATGGTTTCTTTTCCTCTTCTGCTCTTCTTTTCTCTTCTGGTTTCTGCGAACACGACTGTCTTTGCTTGGCGCGCGAAACGAAGTGAACCAAAAGGCAGCGGCAGAGAGCACCGTGCAGTGTTGCCAGGTGTGACCGGGCGCACAAGCTAGATTCGGAGGGAAAATAGCTAGATTGGATTAAATCGAAAGAAAACACATGCTACACCCAATTATACATTATTATTGTCTTGTATTTATTAAATTAACTTAAATTGATGGTGAAAATTCTGCGCAATCCATAGCTGAGAGATAAATAATAAATATTTAATTAAATAGTTTTGATTAGCTAAATATAAGCTTTTATAGAGTACGCTAGATCTAGCTTGAAATTAGCTTAGCAGTTGACATTGACCGCGTGCAGCCGCACGAAGCAATGCCGAAGCAGAGCCCGAAGCAAAACCGAGTGCCAGAAGCTGCGCGAGTGGCTCGGCTCTCTCGCTCTCTCTCTCTTTCCCTATTGCGGTATTCGGCAAGTCCTGTAATATCCCACCAACCCAAAAGCAAACACGTGCCAAAATTGTTGTTGGTTTCTTTTTAATATATCTTCTGCTTGTTGCGTTTGTTGCTTTTTATCCACTCAACAGTTTTCGTTCGTTCACAATAGTTGCATTCATAGTTGGTATTTGTATCATTAAATGGTATCAATTGGTTGTTTTAATTAATAACATGAGTGTGTGTGTTCCGATTTTACACTGGGGGTGGGTTTTTCCACAAAACAAATAATAAAGAAAAACAGAGTCGTAGGTTGTAGTTACAAGCTAGGAAACTAAAAATATAAAATAGAGAAATGCATTCAACTATTGAGCATTTATTGCTTTTGTTGGTGTTTCTTTTTTTGCTGTTGTTTTTGTCGTGGTTGCAAGTTGGCTAGTATGCGTTGTTGTTGTTGTTCGAGTTAGTTAGTTAGTTCTTTAATCCTAGGCTTTATCTGCATTATGTATTTGTATTATTCAGCATTATCTGCTTAATTTGCATTAGGTTGCATTATTGTTTCTGTTTCGTTTCACTTCTCGCAGGTGGATTACAAAAAAAAAAATCAAAAAAACAGGTGTGCGTGTGTATTTTTTGTTTTTGTGATATTCGCTTGTTCCTTGCTAACAATCTTTAACTTAGACTTAAGGATCGAAGAAGCGTTTAATTTAGCTTTAGAAGTGATCGTTTCTCTTTTTTTTTTTTGGTTTTCATATCTGTACGCCATATAATATTTAATTTTTTGTTTGTTTTTTGCTTGGGCTTATTCTCGTACGTTGTATATATAAAAATGGTTTCTTTTTGTTTTCATTTGTTAATGTTATTTAATTAAAAAGCTAATTTCGGTTGCTTGGTGTGTCCTCAGACGACTGGCGGTTCGGTTCCTCCCAGGAGCTCTTCGTGACTGGTGTGGAAAAATATATGAAAAATAAAGGAAAAATATAGCGGAAAAATTAGGAAAATTAAGAATATTAATTAAGAATTAAATTATGAAAATTAAAAATATATTTTAAGGAAAAGAATTAAGGGAAATATGAGAAGATAAACCATACTTAATAGTGTTGTAAAACGAATATTAAATTAGTTTTTTTAAGAGCCTTCCTAAAGAAATTGTGGAAAATAAAAAAAATATATATAATGTAAAAATAACAATAAAAACCACTATATCTTCAACTAAATTAAATAGTAATATCTAGTACTGGGCAAAAACAGGATAAGCCAGTGTTGGTTAAAAGCCTCGCTAAGCTGCAATATCAGACTTTGTCTCAACGCGAAGAACTTTGATTTCTTCTCCATCATTTCGTTACTTAGATACATATAGATCGACCGGATTACACATATTTATATTTATTTATTTGATATATTTAAAGGATAGATTGGAAACGCTTTTCAAACTTCAGAACTAGATAAAACGATGATTTTTTTTTTGAGATCAGGGAAATTAACTCACAAGTAGATACTTTATAAGGTTAAGCAGGATCAGATTGGGCCACAATTCTAAGGGATCTTCCTAGCTAAGCACAAGTTTCTACCTATATAGACCGATATATATGTGTGTGTATAGTGTATAGCTTTCAAGTGGTGTGTCCTGAGCTTGGCTTCGAAACGAGAACAATCCAACTAGAAGTGGCTAAGACTAGTTAAGATCTGTAACAATACCGTACAATATTTCTGGTGCTACCTAATTGACTATGAAAAAAAAAACACGGTTCGAGCTTATAGTTCTAGTTACCTTTAGGATAGCTTAACTCTAGACGATTATCTATCTTCGTTTATGTGGCTATACTTTGTATATAATATAACATGATATTCTGCAATGATATGGCACGATAATTCCAATTGTAACACTCCCAAAGGTATATGTCTTGGTATAGTAATCTGCGGTTATGGCACTTTTGTTTGGAACTTGGAATTGGAATTTTGAAATAATATATAGGTAATCAACATTGAGCTCTACAAATAATTGTTTTTCCGCAAATATATTAGCTTTAGAAACTATATATCTTCTAATTCAACTAGCTAGGTTATCGGATATTATAATACTTTCCAGTAGCTCAAGGATCAGAATCTCGCGAGAGCTTCAAAAGTGTCATAACCGCATCTCTTTTCTAGGCTTAACGGACATGAAACCAAACGATATCCCTATCGATATCGATTATTGATCAGTTCCACATCCGTTTACAAGTTAATGGAGAGAGGAACGGGACGTCCGTGGAGACTGTGCTCAGTCAGGCTTGATATCGATTGTGCAATCGATTTCCGATTAACCATGCCTAGCTGGGAGCGGGCAGCAGGCAGGGAGGAATTCCTCCCAAAAGCCCGAACGCTGGACCCAGCGATAATAATATCGATATCGATAACGATAAAGCCCTGCTGGCGGCGGGAAACTCGTTGAGCTTGGGACGCGGATAGAAGATATGCACCGGCGGCGGCTGATCCAGCTCATCGAAGAAGCCAGCCTCGCTGGAGTCCCTTGGGTCCCACTCCGTGTCCAAGTCCACGTCGATATCGTCACCGATCTCTTGATAGACGAGGCTAGAGGGATGCCAGTGACTGAGGCAAGGCAGGCGGGGATTAGAGTCGGGACAATATCCTCATAGAAGCAGGCTGCTAAGGGGGAAGGATTACTGGGGGATACTTACGCGGGACAGACATTGACGTTGGCTCCGTTGACGGCAGCGGGACTGAGATTGATCTGACCCACAGTCTCACCCTCGACGACCACAATGCAGCCGTTGAAGTTGTGCGTGTAACGGTTGCCCGTGAACCGCGCAATGTCCGGAATTCCACCTGCAAAAAACACAAAAAGGATGTCAAGGACCAAACCCATACAGAGAGGAAGAGAGGACCACTCACCGATGAACACATTGCCCGGCAGCTTCATCTTCTTCACGCCGGTGGGCCGCGTCTCGCCCGAGTGCAGGATGCGATCCACCTCCAGCATGGCGGTGTTGTCCACCCGCTTGGCGATCACAATGTGCCTAGCTCCGTCATTGACGCGGGTATCGCTGTTGCGGATAACCGCCTCCTCGCCGTCCAGCCTCAAAGAGTACTCCACATAGCCATCGACGATGCCCACGGCCAGATAGTCCTGACCGGTGAACTCCTCGCCGGCCTTTTGGCCCCACCAGACCAACAGGCCATCGGACTTGGTGGTGGTGAAGACAATGGCCACGGAGCTATATTCCTGCTCCACGGCGGGATCGAACTGGGTGCGATTGATCTCCACGTAGCCATCGCCGCGGAAGGAGGCATTGAAGCCAACTTGGATGTCTGTAATGAGGAAAGGAATTACTTTTTGGAACTGAATCAAGACATGCCTCAAACTTACGCTCCTGACAGTGCTTGCCGCTGAAGCCCAGGGGACACGAGCAGATGGCCTGCTGCTCCTCCTCGCGACAGGTGCCGCCGTTCTCGCAGGGATCGCTGGCGCAGGGTGCCATCGCGTAGGGCTGCAGTTCATCGCCGTCCCGGTGATCCGGGATCTCCGGCGATGGCGGTGGAATGGGCTCACTGTCGCTATCGCTATCGCTGTCCCCGTTGGCGCCACCACCAATCTCGTTCAGTTCGCCGCAATTCTGGATATTCGCCGCGTCCTTAATGTCCGCCAGCAGCTGGATGGAACGCTGCGAGTCGTAGAGCCGCGAAATGCAACCGTCAAAGCCCTTGGTGATGTTCACATCCCGATTGATCTTCACCGTCGATCGATCGTAGCCGCCGACAAAGAGCGGCGTCTTCAGGGACAGAATGCGTCCCGAGCCCGGGGCCTTGGCCTTGCGCTCGGGGGCGTCGCCGACGCGCAAGATGCTCTCGCCGAGGCGTCGCAGCAGCTCGATGCGGGTCCAGCGGTGAAGGGGCAGTGGCTCCGCCGAACGCACCACCACCGGCTCGAGGCGGGCGGCCGTGTTGATCAGCAGCTCCACATGGCCGCCGCGCAGCACCAGCGCCAGGTAATCGCCGCTGGGCAGGCTCGACTCGGCCGCGTACAGGAGCACGGAGTCGCCCAGGCTGGCCGGACGCACCGAGAGCGTGATGTTGACGCGCGTGACGCGCGGAGTGCCGTAGGCCGCAAAGCTGTTGTTCTTGAAGTTGAGGCTGTGCTCGCTCAGGTGCTCGATGTACTGGCACCGGTCCCCGGTCCGGTTCAGCGGACAGAGGCACTCCAGGTCCTGTTCGGTGTTCTCGCAGCGTCCGGCACCGCAGACGCCGGGCGTGCACTGGGCACCGCGGGCGGAGCAGTCGCGACCCGTCCAGCCCGGCTGGCAGACACAGGTGTAGGCCTGCTCCGTCTGGCTCTCCAAGCAGACGCCGTCGTTGGCGCACGGCCGCTCGGCGCAGGGCCGGCAGTCGGTGACGCCCTCCTTGAACTTGGCCTCGCGCATCAGCTCGACGGTGCGTCCCTGGAGCGTTAGGCGGCTGATGCAGCCAACGAAGCCGGTTTGCTGGGACACCGCCTCCTCGGGCAGCAGCTCCCAGTTGGGCACGCCTCCGATGTACAAATCCTCGATGAGATCCAGCTGCGGCACCTGCAGCAGCGCTGGGAAGGCCACCGGATGTTGTTCGTCCACCTGGATGTATCCGTCGCGCCGGGATCTATGCACACGCACCGTATGCCACTCGTTGAGGGCCAGCGGCTCCTCCGCACGGACCAGCAGCGGCTTGCCGCCAAAGTCAAAGCGGAACTCGGCATAGCGATCCTTCAGGGAGAGAGCGATGTAGTCGCCAGTGCCGCGTGTCTGCCCGTTGAAGAGCAGCAGGCCGTCGGGGCTCTCCGGGCGGAAGGTGAGCTCAAAGTTGAACTTGAATGAGGAGTCGGGCAAAGTGGGGAAGCTCATGTAGCTGCGCGGCTCCTGACGGAACTGGGGAATGGCGCCGGTGACCACCAGGATGTTGGGATAATCCACTGTCTCGCCATCCCCATAAACAGCGGTGCAGATGTAGGTGCCGGCATCGTTGGCCTGGACACTGTCCAGCGAGAGTTTTTCCTGCAAAAAAGGGGAAGAGGTGAGGGATTGGTGCAAACAGGAAGCTTCCTGGGACAGGACTTACATTGCTTAGACTGCGTCCGGCTTGGAGTTGTCCGTACTGGCGCCACCAGCGGTAGGTGGGCTGGCGGCTCTCATCGGCGCCGCACTGCAGCTGCGCGTTGCCGCCGACCTTGGCATGCACGATCTTGGAGCTCTTCAGCTCGTGCGGCTGATCCTCCACCTCGAGGACATAGCTGGTGGTGTAGAGATCACCCTGATCGGTCCTGCACTTGCACACATAATTGCCGGCATCGCTGGAGTCCACATGACTGATTACCAGGCGGTTGCCCGCTTGCTGTGGGAAGAACGACGTCTTGGTTATATGGAATAACTTGCAGGTTGCCGGAGCGGCGATACTTACCCTCACGTTGTTGCTGAGCGGTGTTCCGTCCGCCCGCTCCCAGACCACGTCCGTGTAGGTGTCATCGGAGGAGTAGCACTCCACTTCGGTGGACTCGCCGACGCGCAGGTTCGAGGACTGCTGATCCAGCTTCAGGCTGTAGTCCCGCGGACGCTCCTCCTGCGGCTCCAGACGAGCCGGTGGCAGGTATTCGGGATAGTGGTGCATCGGTGGAGCCACGGGGCCGACCGCTGTGGGACACCGATCACCGGACACCAGACACCAGACACCGGGACACACACAGAGACAGACGGCAACGGACGAAGGACGAAGGATGGTCGGCGGAACGTTCACAATTCAGCGACAATTCACAAGTGCAAGGTGCATGTATATATGTGTGGTGTATATGGGTGGGTGTATAGTGTGTGTGTGTGTGTGTAAGGTGTGTGTATAGTGTGTGTGGTGTGTATAGTGTGTGTGTGAGTCATGGAAATGGGAATAAGATAGTAAAAAATACACAGAGAGAGAAAAACAGTTAGCAAAATTACATGTCAAAAAGTTTGGGTTCAAACAGAAAAAAAGGCGTTACTTATCGAAATAATCGGTTATCGGGTATGATCGATTAATTATCGAACTTGTTATCGATTCAACTTTTGTTGAAAATTAACAAAAAAAAAACCGATATAATTTCGATTTCATATCGCACTTGGTTTTGTTTTAGTTTTATTTTTGGTTTTCTTTTTTTGTTTTTTGGAATTTGGCTTCCTAGTTAGACAATACATAGAGATATACGATATACATAGAGAGAGACAAAGAGAGAGAGAGAGAGAGAGCGACAGAGAGGGGACTAGGTGGAGTGGTGAGATCGGGGGACTACTTGATGGAGCTACATTTACTCAATACTTCTACGGATCGAATCACACAGAAAACACGAAAAAAATGTGGGGTTACGAATGGGTTCATTTTCAATTTTAGGTTTTTTTTACTCGTTGTATTTTGTTGTTTTTTTTTTATAGATTTTGGAAATTTTATGGGTTTTTCGTCGAATTCTACAGATCTAATTTTGGACTTGGGTTACCACTATAATTTCGCAGATGTTTCATTTCCACATGTTTCATTATCACATACAGAGGTGTTTGCTACAGTTATCGATATATATATATATATTACTATCTATCGTTTATCGGATGACTGTGTGCGCGCATGTATATGTGTATGTGTGTGTGTGTGAATGTTTAGTGTTATATACAATAATTTCAGGAGATTCTAGGACTAAGTTACAAGCTATAGTTAGTAACACATCGTAGCCGTAGCCTGGTGCATGCGGATCATATTTATATATATATATATATGTACATATAGCCGAAACCTGAAGAATGCTGCAAAAGTATCTAGGTTATGCGATCGATCGTTGGGCAGATCGTTTGGTTATCGTTTATCGTTACTTTTTTTTTGGTTACTTTTCATCTCGTTAACGGTTACGTCTTAAGCTACTTCAAAACCCAACGAGTGCGTGCGCCGTTCCATCTTGATTGCATCCGCAGGGAGCTTTAAATTGGTGCTGTTTGTTGATCGGTTATCTCGCTGCTCGGTTATCGGTTATCGTCTATCGATAATCCCCATCCAATGAGTGCCAATTTGCAATCGTTTCAACTCTACGATTTTTGTGCACCCACGAGCATAGGGGAATTAGATAGGACAGATAGGGGGAAGGGTGGATAATAGAGGGTATAAAAGAGAAAAAAGGATGTGAAGGATAGGTGGAAAGGTACAGTAGAGTCAAAGGTAAACGAGGAAGTTTGGAAAACAAAAGTTTACAGCTGGATACAGTTGAGTTTAAGTGTTGGGAAACAAAAAGGGAAGAGGAACAGGATACAAAGAGAGGTACAGTAGAGTTAAGGATCATATACCATAAAGAACGAGAGGGAGAGAGAGAGAGAGAGAGAGAGAGCGGGAGAGATAGAGAAAGGGGAGGGGAGGTGGAGAAGGAGAGAGAGAGAGAGATAGAATACGCTTGCAGTGCAGGTTGGTAAGACAGAGAGAGAAAACTTGGGACCAACCGCTGCCCGTCAGCTCCGTGAGATGCCGCTTCCTGATCCTCATCCTTTGTCGATCCTCGCCACGCGTTGTCCCGAGATCCTTCTTCCAGCGCTTGAAACTGCCGCCCGACGACGACTTGCCCCTGCTACCGCCAATGCAGTTGAACTCGTCCGAGTGATCCGTACAATCGTAGATCCCATCGCACACCATTCCCGCCCGGATGCAGGTGTGCGGATGTGAGACGCACTTGAAGTCGCTGGGCTGGCAGGCGTAGGCAGCGGCCGTAGATGGCGGCGCTGGACGCACTGCAGCCGCTCCGGAGCCGGTCAAGTGCTTGGGGGACGCGAGCTTGAAGTCTGCTTGCGTTTAGGTATTTTTTGTGATACATTTATCGGTTTGTAATCGGTTTCGTTAGGTTTCGTTACAATAGGTATTTTTTTTTGGTTTTATTATTTTGTATTATATTCAGTATGTTTGGTATTTTCAGTAATTTCGGTATTTTTTAAGTAATTTCCGATTTTTTCAGTATTTCGTTGTAGAAATGCACAAAATAAAAATATTAACAAGGGATATGCAGCCTCACATTCAGCACTAAAGCCCATCGGTTGCGAGTTAGTACCTCAACCTGGCTATATAGTATATGTACAGGATGGGTTTAAGAACCAGAGGGTACGTAAGGGGTCTAGCCTAAGCCCAGGTAACGCTACGAAAGTTACAAATCTCCATACCACACACATGCTGGAGGCAGGAGACTGGAGAGTGGAGAGTGGAGACTGGAGGAGAGTGCTCTTCTAGTCAGATTGGAAATGTGGTATTAAAACATATGGAAAGGATTTCTGGAGGGTTGAGTTTTTTTATAAAAATATTTCTTTTTTTTTATGTGATATTATTTCGTTTTTTTTATATAAAATTTCTATTGCTCTAGGGGGTTAGGCAGTAGTATGTTACATAATACAAATTTCTCAAGATCATTTGATTAATAATACAAAACAAATGCAAAACGAAAACAGAAATCATAATAATAAAAATATCAAAAAAATAATGAACAAAAAAAAAATAGTAAACAAAAAAAAAATTAAAAACTCAAAAAACAAAATAAAATTATGTAAGGATAAGGATAAGATAAATTTTTAGTGTTTATAAGGAAGGCTCGCTGCGATTTCTAGATTCGATTGGGCGGCTGGGGATGTGGTAACACACCTGTACAGATATACAGAAACATGCAGGGCATATCTTTGGGGCTCTGGTTCTTGTACGAGTTGTACGGGTTGTATCCTAGATTTATATAATGTATATTATATATATTTTTGTGGATTTTTCGTTCGTTGTTTGTTGTTGGTGATGGTTCGATTGTAGCGTTGATTGGTCGTTGGTTTGGTTTGATTTATCGATTGGTTTATCGGTTTATTGAGTTGCATTTGTTGCATTTGTTGCATGCCATACCATAAAATTTGTTTGTGTTTTGTTTTGTATTTTTGTTTTTTCATGTAATGCATATATACCATTTAAAAGTCAAATCAAAGGTAAATTTAAAACAATATTTTTTAACAAGCGCACATGTAAGAAAGTGGGAGAGAGAGAGAGAGAAAAGCGTGAGAGAGAAAGAAATAAATTATGAGTTTAATTAATGTGTTTTGTTTTTTCTTGTTTTTTTTTGTTTGTTTGTAAATTGCAAAAATCAAAACAAAAACAAAAAAGGAAAACATCTCGTTACATCCTGGATCCTATGGATATATCTGATTCTGATTTCATACAGGATTCTTCCTCTCCACTGACTGTTGACTGATTTTAACTGATTCAAAAAGGGACAATCATTAAGAGTGTTTGTTGAAGTTGAATTATTTACAGTTACGTTGGTGCTGTTTTTTCTTTTTTGTATAAAATATTTTATATATTTTTCTTTTTTTTCGGTGCAATTTCAGGTGATGAGGTGGCAGGTAAGGAATAGAGTATAGATTGTAGAGTAGAAGGTGAAGATATGTGAAGAAGAACTTGTGTGCAGTGTGACTTTTGTAGTTAATTAACTTTGTTTTTACACAAAAACACAAACAAACGGTGGATAATAGTTATATAACCCATAACCTTTTACAATAGATACTTAATCTAACAGATACCTAAAACCCAGTCAAGATATCTTTCCGTTGATAGAGACAGCCGACACCAACAAAAGCTTTGTTAATTAAAAAAAGGCAACACAAAAAAGAAGATGAGCCTCGGTGAACCGAAGCTTGAAAAATGCACTTGCAGTTCCCCTTTAAAATATTTTGAAATATTTTTTAAACATAGAATTTGGCTTAAAGCTAACTCGGAGGGACACTCTAGGACGTATATGAATTAATTAATAATTTTTGGTCTTTGCAAGCGCCTTTTTTTGTAAATAAAAAGAATATGTTACAATTGTTTGCTTCACACAGTTTTGATGTGCAAGTTTTTAATGTTAATTTTTATGTTTTTGTTTCTCACTTAAGTGTATCGTATTAGCAATGTTTTGTAATGTTTTTTGTTTGGTTTTTTTGGTTTTTTTGGCAGCCATTTTCTGTTAAGCTTAAGTTTTATCAATTTCCAAAGAGGGTTTCATGTTCGCTCGTTAATTTATATATGTGTGTGTGTGGGGCTTAGGTTTCTAGAATTTCGATTAAAAAAAAAAATAAAATTTGGAATATTCTTGGCTTTGCATGCTCATATATATATATCTACATATATATATAGTTTAACACGTTTGGGAGCTGAGTTTCGTGGTTATTTCACCTCACCAATATGTCTTTTGTGTAAAGTATTTGCAATGATCGATATATATCGATATATGATCGCTTTTCAACCGATATATCGCTTTTGGTTATATACAGAGAGAGTGTGTGTGTGTGTTTGTGTACCCGGAAAACCCTGCTCCCTACAGTGCGGGACATACATACATAGACATTGACTTCCGGAATGGCAATTTCCGGTTTGCATATTTACAGGGTTTTTTTTTTGTAGTTTTTGTGGTTCTCTGCTTAATTAGCTGGTTTTTTATGCCGTTTTTAAGCTTAGGTTAACAGTTACAAGTACATAAATGTGTCTGGTATATATATATATAGAGGCGTATTCAAGTATATATAGAGGTGTGTGTGTTTATATATATATAGAGTGGTGAATTAGTAAAATCAGCGAACGATCAAACCTGCTTAGACAAAGCCTAGGTCCTTGACATTAACTTGGGGACAATCCCTTCGAACTTGTTTTTTCTCTGCTAAAGTTTATGCTCTTTTTTTTTTACTTAAGGTTTTATGGATATATTATATATATTTTTTTAAAATTGTTTCTGGCTTAAAGTTCATTAGATTTTCGATTTTCGGAGTGGGGTCAAAAAATGGGTCAGGATTCGGTTTCTCTTTCCTTCTTATCTTTAAAATTAATATATTTTCTTTTGCTGTTTTTCATTATTTTTGTATATATTCTTGGCGGGTGGCAGTAGAAGGGGGGGGGGCAGAGAGGAAGAGATAGGAGTTGGGAGCGGGGCTCGTGGCTTTCGCACTTGGAGCCTGGCGAGCCTGAGGGAAACCGGGAACCCAACCCCGCTGGCTATTACTCACTTATAACTTTCAAATCGACGGAAGTGGGCGGCAGGCTGCGTCTTTGGGACACATCGTACTGATCGCAAATATAGCGTCCCGCATCCTCGGGCCGCAATTGGGTGAGGCTCAGCACTTGGCTGTCCGGGCGGGCATTGTGCGGCAGCTCGCTGCCATCCTCGCGATGCCAACGGAACTGAAAGAGAGTCACAAGGATTACAACAAGTTCCATGAGTGTGAAGCATAAATTTAAGGACTCACCTGGGTATTCACATTCAATTCAACGCCGTACTGCGAGGTGGCCGTGCAGCGCAGCTGAATGCTGTTGCCCTCGCGGGCCTGTGCCACCTGGGACTGGGGCTGCGGCTGGTAGTAGGGGGGCTTGACCTGCACCTCGGCAGTCTCGGTGCGATTGCCATAGCTATTGGAGGCAGTGCAGCGATAGGCGCCGGCATCGGCAGGCGTGATGGCCTCAAAGCGCAGCACATTGCCATCGATGCGAACGGAGCTAAGGGGGCGAAGTGAGCCAAGGATTTAAGTGATATTTCGATCGGGAATAAAGAAAGATATATAGTTATATAGATAGTTACACACCTGGGCAGTGGGCGACCATTGTCGGTGCTCCAGTAGACGTCCTCGGGCCGGGCATTGGTCACCTGGCAGTAGATATCCACGTTGCGTCCGGCCTCAACCCTCAGCGGTATCTTCGGATAGAAGCTAATCTGTGGCAGCGGCAGCTGCACAAGTTCCCGCACCACAAACGAAACCACTTGACCGGCCTGGTTGACACCGTTGCAGCGATACTGTCCCAGATTCTCCTCCTGAACGTACACAATCACCAGACTATTGCGGAAGATGTGCGCATTGCTGGGCAATGGGGCGCCATCGACGCGCTCCCAGTGCGGGCTCAGATACTCCCAAATGCCGCACGTGAGGGTCACATTGTCGCCGATGTTCGTCTGCAATTGATCGGGGAGAGGCTGAAGCTGTCCGGGTCCTTGTCCGGGCTCTGGTCCCGGATAATTGCCATCGTCGTCATCATCTAAAGGGGAAAGAGAAAGTGGAAGAGAGTAAAAAACATCTCCTGTGGCAGAAACACACTTATACTTACGTATTCCAACATCACCACGCTTGGGATGAACCTCGACGCGAACGCTGCGCTCATCGGTGGCCACCTCGTTGGTGCCGGTGCAGGTGTAGATGCCGGCATCGGCCTGGGTGACGCGATATATGTGAACCTCAGCCGTGTTGCTGCCGCCAAGAACTCCGGACAAACCGCGCGTATTTGGAGCTGCTGATGACCACTCGACTTGGGGATTGGGATAGCCGCTGGCAATGCACTCCAGCTTCAGTTCATCGCCCTCGGTAAGGCGGATCTGGTCACCGGGTCGGATTTCAACCAGCGGAGCCTCCAAAACCCTTAAAGTTGCAACGCCCGAAGACTCGCCAACCTCGTTCCGGGCACGGCACTCGTAGTCACCGGCATCGGCCATTACAATGTCAGAGATTCTGCAAATTATATTTGTAAATTAGTATCTTTGAAAAGGGATCGAGCAAGGGTTAGTTCGAGTAGCACTCACACAATATAACCGCGAACCTCCTCCTTATGACGCGGCGAGAGCGGCTGGCCATCGACGCGCACCCACTCCAAGCTCGGCTCGGGTATGCCGGTGCTGGTGCAGTACAGCGATGCCTGGCCACCCACCTGGGCGGTCTGGGTGGGCTCGCTCACTATCGTAATGCTCGGCCGCTCCCGAGCTGCAAACAAGCAAACGATGGTGGTGGCACCGATTAGTATTAGGATCAGATAATGCGGACCTGTCTTATTACCGACTCCACTCTTGTGCACTAAGTTTATGTTGGTTTTTTGTTTTAAAATTTAAATCAGTCAGGGGGGGTCAGGTTTTTTAAATAAATAGTTTTTAAAGGGTTTAAGTCAGTGTCAGTGTTTAAGGGAAAGAAGAAAGAGAGAAACAACAAGACGAGAGACAAGAGAGCAAAGTTATGGTTAGCTGGGGTTCTTTTTATCCTCGAAGACAGTTCAGGGTTTGGGGTTGAGCTGAGGTCAGGTTAGATAACAAAGATATCCAAAGCCTTCTGTAAGAGTTAACCCCTTTTAAGAGAGAGACTCTATCTATCCCTGACCACAACTAAGGCGGCACATCTAGCTTTAATAATACAACTCCCCCTTCCCGGACCTCTGACCACTTACGTTCAACATCGATAATCGTGATGGACTGATCGGAGCCGTACATATTCTCGGCCAAGCAGATGTACGGGCCACGGTTCTCGGGACGTGCTGCGTATATGGTGAGCACATTGCCGCTCACGTGGACATTGTTGGCCATCTGGTCGTGCACCTTGGTCCATTTTACAGTGGGATGCGGTGAGCCGCTGGCCTGGCAGGTAACGCTCAAATCCCGACCCTGATCCACACCAATTGCATCGTCCAAGGGCTCAATAACGGCAGCCACACTAAGAAACAACAAACAAACATTTTAGAAAAAATAGTAAAAAGATACAAAAAGGGCTTTCAACTCACCCATCGACAGCGGGCGGCTGTTGACGCGGCTCAATGTAGACACGGGCATCGGCGGTGAAGTTGCGACGAGTGCGCGGATCAAAGGCCACACAGGTGTAGGTGCCAGAGTCACGATCGCTGGCATCTCGCACCTCCAGGGTGTTGCCATTGATGTAGACATTGCGCGAAGCGGAGGCAGCCAGCGGGTAGCCCTCGTGCGACCACTCGTACCTCAAACTGGCCACACTCGTTGTCTGGCAGGTGAGGCGGAAGGATTCGCCGCCCACGCCATTGTGCTCCTCCGGCTGAATGTAGAGACGGTCACGCGGCGGATTCGGTGGCGGAGCACTGCTCTGGACATACACCTGAACGTACTTCTCGTCGCGATTCAGATTGTTCTCCGCCTGACAGCGATAGCGTCCCTCATCGGACTTGCGCGGCGAATTGAAGATCAAACGGTTGCCATAGGTCCTTGAGTGGGCATCCACCTGGCCATCGATGCGCGTCCAGGTCACAGTGGGCGTGGGATTGCCCTCCACTTCGCAAACGATCTCATTCTGCTGATACTCCTCGAAGGTGACATGATTTGGCAGGTTGACAATCTGGGCGGGTCGGCGTTGGCTTTCAGCTAAGGGGATTTTATAAGAAATTAAAAGGATTAATATAATAAATATTAAATAGTAAAAGGAGTAAATCTAAGCTAGAAATACCATAGCGTGCCAGCATTTCCTTGGCATATCCTTTCATTAAGCGAAGGCATTTTTTATAAATTAATTTAAATTGTTAAAGTTACGATTAAGAGCGAAAAAAACTCTATGACTCACGGGTAATGGTGATGGAGATGCGATCCTCAAACAGCTCAGAGGTTTCATTGCTGATGGCACGGCAGGTGTAGGTGCCAGAGTCGTCAATCTTGAGGTTATACAGATGCAGGGTACCGCCACGAACCTCGGACTCCTGGGTCATAAGACTGTTCTCCTTGTGCCAGCTCACAAAGACAGGATCCTGCGAACAAACAAAATCCAAATCAAAATCAAAACCCAAACTCAAATCTCTTAAACTCTCTGAACTCACATTATTCCTTCGCATGTAACCGCTGCAGGTGAGGGTCAATGATCCTCCCACGGGCACTATGGTAATCTCCGGCTTGGCAATGGACACTATGATCTGGCTGTAGCCAGTCACATTCGGACTCTGCGTTGAGCCGTTGTCTATAGTAGCGAGGGGTATAAATAGTTTCGATTAGGCCACAACTTTTGGCTACCCAAAGAGAAGATCCCAGAAGAGAGTTCCTTACGGCACGCGGGGTAAGGCCTTTTTTTGTTTCGGTAAGGTGTTAGTGACAGGTGGTTGCGATTTAATCGAGGGAGGGTACGACGTGGTAGGGACTAACAACCCATCACGGAGTTACCTCCGGGGGGGGTTCGGTTAGGTAAACAAAAGAGACATCAAGAGACAGTGCGCTTCGGGGCAATGCAAATTGGGTTCTATTTTCAATTACTACTCGTTTTTATTTACACAACAATATAGTTTAAGGTATTAACTTTGATTTTATGGTTAAAATCAAGGCAAGAGAGACAAGGGGTTAGTACTAGGTCCTTCGTTGGGAGCTCATAGCAGAACCTATCGAAGGGAAACGCACTGAACACTGAACAGTGTCTGTCTCGGGTTAGTTCTCTACGAGTAATAACTCTATGATAGGATTCCTTTGGGCCAATTGTCCTTGGCTTTCCTTGATAACAAATAACAGATCCTGCGGCTAGATGACACATAATTTACACATAGAGACAGAGAACGAAGAGGACTACGCCGGCAACAACAACTACTTGAGAGTGAGACAAGTACTAAGACACAAATAGTGACAGAGACGACTAGCTAGGTTTAGATCACCGAAAAAGATCACAGATATACAATATGTATGTGTACGAAGAGAGAGTGAGATATATAGCAGGAGAGAGGGGAGAGGAGCAGGAGACAGGAGCTAACCCAGTTAAGGCGAAACTGTATAATTTTCTCTATATAATTTTTCGGGTTTTTTAGACACAAAACTCTACACACAAAAATCTAAGCTAGAGAAGTACTTTTTTTAGGAGAGAGTTTTTTAGGCAGATTTTTGATTGTTTTTTTGTTTTTTTTAGGGGGTGTGCTGATTTTAATTTGATAATTTTGTGTGATTGTGTGAGAGACAGAGAAAGCTACGAATTTTTTGTGGTGCTCTGTGGGGAGCACTGCGGTGGAGCGAACCTCGGCAGCGGTAGCTCAGCTTGGTTATATTTCCTATGATTCTGTTGCCCTTATATATCTGCAGCGTGTCATTATACGAGATTGTCTCGTTGTCCGCAATATTCAACTGATAGCCCGAGCGAATATCACATTTCTTGGGCGGTTCTTCGATAATGGGCGATGTGTCTAGAATGTGGATGGATGGGAGGATGTTTGTTTGTTGTTGGTGATTGCAATTTTTTCAGATTCAATTTGGTTTTTTTTTATTTCAGATTTTCAATATCGAATTTCAGTTGGTTTTTTGTTTTTTTTTTTCAGAGTCGATGATGAGGTGGGAGTAGGGGGAAGAGGCGGCGAAGAAGGGGGGAGGAGAATGACAAAAACAAAAGTCCGAGAGAAAGGAGAAAGTAAATAAAAGAGGTAAGAGAGAGAGGCTGGGATGATCGGTTAGGCACCGATCATAAGATGCCCAATGCTCAGAATCGCTCATGGTTCAGGGTCACATCTTATGAATTATTATGATCTTAATAATATATATTTATATATTTTTATATATTTTTTTACTTGGTTATTAATTAAGCCTTTAAAACTAATTTATAATTGTTCCTTGGGTTAAAAAGTTAAGACATACCAAAAGGTTCGGTTGTATTGCTTAAAGATCCCGAGTTATGACCATCTTTTTAAGCTTAATTATCATAAAGGATTTTAGAAATTTTCTATGATCACTCTTTAGGTTATTTTTGCTAGACATACCAAAGGGTTCGGTGGTAGGTTTTGTAGATCGCGAGTTGTGAATATCTTTTTAAGCTGACTTATCATCTTACTTATCATCAAGGATTTTAGAAACTTTCTCTGATCACTCCTTAGGTTATTTTTGCTAGACATACCAAAGGGTTCGGTGGTAGTTCGTGTAGATCCCAAGTTATGACCATCTTTTTAAGCTTACTTAGGGATATTTGAAACTTTCTATGATCACTCCTTAACTTATTATTGTTAAACATACCAAAGGGTTCAAAGGTAGTTACTATGGTTTATTTTTTAAGCTTTATTTTTTAAGTTACTTCAATAAAATCTTGTTATAATCCCTTTTCATCTTAAGAGCTTAACACATACCCAAGGGTTCGGCTATAACTTCTACAGAACCCGAGTTAAAGAACCCTCCCAAGACCTAACCTGGCGAACTCTGAGCTGGCATGGAAGAGCATATATATATATATATCAGGACTATATGGAATAGAGGCTTAGAGAGGCTTCCCTCCGCCTGTTACATACATCTACACGACTACAGTATACCCCGCAGCGCTATCCGGCGGGAGAGTATGCCATGTAGCTGGGTGCGAGTATGCAGGAGGAGCATAGGAAAAGTGGTTGGAGGGGTATAGAGCGGTGTGTGGATGTGTGGATAATGTAGCAGTAGAGGGGTTTTTTGTAGTTTTCCCTGATTTCTCCACTTACCAATCTCCCGACAGAGGTCACCCTTCCAGCGGGGCTTGCACTTGCACTGCACATAACCGCTGACGCCCAAACCGCAGGATTCGCTGTTCGAAGGCTCGCAAGGACACTGACGGCACACTCCAGACGCATCGCGATAGTGCAGAGGGGCACACACCTCGCAGGAGTTGCCCGTGTACGCGGGCGGGCACTGGCACACCTCAATGTCGGCGGCATGCGTGGCACCGGGCATGGCAACGGACACAGCCGTCTCCAGGATCACATCACGAATAGAAGTACGCGTGGTGGGCACCTTGGGCGTGGCACGAATCAGAATGGCCTCCAAGTTGGACAGAACAGACATAAAGTCAGAGCGCGAGGCCGGACGGGACGAGCCGCGATCCTTGCGCTGCCAGTTCTCGTCCTCGTGCAGCCGAACGCTGTAGCTCTCGGCCTCGGCATCGCCGTCGCTTCGCGACCAAATCAGCTTCAGGCCATTGCCCACGAGTATGACATCGTAGCCGGGCTGATAGTTGCCGTACGATTCCACCACGAGACGGTACTGAAGAAGGCCGCCGTAGGCGAGCAGCTGGTTGCCCAGCAAACTGCCACGCAGGCTCCAGTACTTGGGCAAGTAGGTTAGATGCGAGTAGGTGTACATATTGGTGGCCAAATCGTGCCTCAGATCCTGCGACACATCGCCCTCGATGTCGCCATTGCCGTCGGTCAGCAGCGGCGGCGACAGGATAAAGTCCACCGGTATCAGTTGGCGGTACAGCTCCGCGGAGCTGCATTGCGTGGCCAGGCCAGAGCAGTAGCACTCCTTGCAGCCGTCGGGATTGCGTCCGGACAGGCCGTACGTTCCAGGACGACACTGATCGCACTGATCGCCAATCACATTCGGTTTGCACTGACAGTAGTCATCGCGGCAGGCCTGGGTGCCATCCGAATGGCACCATCTATCGCAATTGCCAAGCGTCTGGTTGCCGGGACCGGGAGTGGGACGCGGTGGCAGCGGATAGCCAGAGTCCGGTTCGCAGTCGTAGGGAGTGCCGCGCGTGGCATCGCCCACATAGCCGGCAGAGCAGCGATCGCAATTGGGTCCCTCGGTGTTGTCGGCGCAGTTCTGGCGAAGAAGAGCAAGCAATTAGCAAGGAAACAACTGGAAAATTCGATTTGAAACTCACCTCACACTCGCCCGTCTCGCCATGACACTGGGTGGAGTGCCCGTTGCACTCGCAGGGCACACACAGACCCAGGTAGAGCCCCGAGTCCTGGTCACGCTTGTAGCCGGGGGCGCAGGTCTCGCAGGAGAGACCGAGATAGCCCGGCGGGCAGCGGCACTGCTCCACCTCGAACGCCCGCTGAGTGCCCAAATTGGTGGTGGTGGCCGTGTCCAGGGTCACCTGACGCAGGGAGCCCTCCTTGGTGCTGGTCGTGTAGGTGGCCTTGATGTAGATCGCCTTGATGTCGCTGAGGGCCATCAGGACGTGCTCACGATTGGCAAACTGACCGTCGCTGCGCTGCCAGGCGCTCTCCTTGATCTCCACCGCATAGGTGTTGGCCGCACTGGGACTGACCTGTGACTTGCGGTAATGGATGAGCATCAGATTCTCGCCGCTCTTGATGACCACATCGGGGGCACTGTTCCTTGACATGATGCCGCTGGGCAGTGGACTGTAGCTGAGCGTGTAGCTCAGCTTGCCGCCGTAGGCGGTCAGTTTGTTGCCGAGGAACACCGCAGGCAAACTCCAGTACAGGGTATCGCCGCCATGATCAGCCGATCCGCTGAAGCTTAGCTCGCTGTGCGCCTCCGAGAAGGCCACAGGCAGGGCCTCGGGATTGGGGCGAGTGTAGTCGTTGACCAGCTCGAAGCCATGATTGACGCGATTGTGGAAGGAGCCAAAGGTGCTGGACACCTGGTCGCGGTACCACGAGCTGCTGCTGCAGTCCACCTGCAGGCCGCTGCAGAAGCAATCCATGCACCCGAAGTACGTGAAGGAGTTCAGGTGGAAGCTCTTCGCCGCACAGCTGTCGCACTTGTCGCCGGTGACCAGCTCCTTGCACTGACAGCTGCCATCCGGATTGATGCTCAGCGTGCCGTCAACATTGCAGGTGGAGTCGGGAATCCGGCGGCAGCTGCCGCCGGGCACAAGGGGATCACCCTGATAGCCCGCGGCGCAGCTCTCGCAACGCCTGCCCGTGTAGCCTTCGTGACAGGAACAGACCACATCGCCATCGGGATTCATTTGACAGCCGCTGGCAAAGTTATTGCTGCCACTCTGCGGGCAGGGGCACTCCTTGCAGGGCACACCGCGTCGCGGATCACCGTAGGTGCCCGCCGGGCAAGGCTCGGGGACGAAGGGTACACAGTGTCCCAGCCAGGGACCGCCGGGCTGGCGGACATAGCCGGGGGCGCAGGTCTCGCAGCTGTCGCCAACATAGCCGGGCGGGCAGGAGCACATCTCCACAAGCGAGGCACTGCCCAGACCCTTGTCCGCGGATCCGGCCGAATCGAGGGCAATGTTAATCAGATCCACCTCGCGCGCAGTGCTATCCAGGTAGCCCAGCCGAATGAGTATGTTGTCCACGTTGGCCAGTATCATCATGATCTCCTCGCGCGTTGCCCGTCGTCCGTCGGGCTTCTGCCAGTCGCCCGGCAGGAAGGGAATGCTAACCTTGTTGTTCTGACCCGGCTGGGTGCGTGCGCGATGGGTGAGAGTGAAGCGATTGCCGGTGATGATCACATCGGGTCCGTTGATGGGTCGTCCGTTGCCCAGGTAGCTAACCTCGTAGCGCAAATTGCCGCCGTATGACTTTAGCTGGTTGCCCATGTACTCCGTAGGCAGGGCCAGGTAGGGCGTCTCCCGACCACCGAAGTGCACGTTCGAGGCTCGGAACTGAACGCCATGATGCAGGGTCAACAGATCCTGTCCCGGCGCCGCTTCATTGATCACAATCTGACGGTGGGGACTCAGCTCCACGCTGACCACGCGATGCGACAAAATCGGCGGCTGGATGGCGTACGTAAAGAGATTGGCACTATCGCAGGAGGTGGCCACGCCGAAGCAGAAGCACTTGACGCACTCGTCCGCCTTGCGGGCCAGCATATTGAAGAATCCGGCTTCGCAGACATCGGTTCGCTGCTGTGTCACCGTCACAATGGTGTCGGGAGTGACAAAGGTGGTGCCCCGCGAGTTGATGATCTCGCAGGAGTAGGCACCGCTATCGCCACGCCTCATGTCCGGACAGTGGAGGGTGCCGGTGCCGCCGTAGCTCTTCGATTCGCACTTCTCGGGCACATGACCCCAGTTGAGGCGCCACACAATCGTAGGCGTCGGAGTGCCGGTGGCCACGCAGGTCAGGTCCAGGGATTCGCCCTCCAGCAGGCTCTTTACCGGCGGCGGTGGACGAATGGGCAGGGGGGCAACTATGAAGAAAGTTGGTTTTAATTCTTGATAAGAGAAAATTCTCAATGAAGATGTGTACTTACTGCAACCCACTTCATCGCTGCCATCCTTGCAATCGCTCACATCGTCGCACTGGAAGCTCTTGGGGATGCAGTGACCGCTGCGGCACTGGAACTCGCTGTAACGGCAGGGCGAACCGCTCGGCTCTGGGTCGCAGGTAGCCTCATCGCTATTGTCGCCGCAATCGTTTTCGCCATCGCAGCGCCAGGTGCGATCAATGCACTTGGAATTGGAGCACATGAACTGATTGGGCTGGCACTTCCGGCCCTGGCTGCAGCTCTGCTCATCCGAACCGTCCGAGCAGTGGGGAATGCCGTCGCAGATGGCCGACTTGTCGATGCACTCGTTGTTCATGCAGGTGGCCTGGTACTCGGTACAGGCTGATGATGGACGGGAGGACAGATCGTTGTCTGTGTGGGGGAAAGGTATTTAATTAATTCATAATTTAAATAACATTAAATTCAAAATTTAAACTAAACTATAAGCAAGTTAGGCAAAAACCTTGAGTTAAGCTTACCATTCCATAGCCAAGGTTGGCATTTGGTAGGAAAAAGAGTAAAGTTATTAATAAATTCTTAAGAAAATCGATCCTTAGCTAGGGTTTCACAGCATTGTGACTTCCCACAGGCTCAGGATCGTTTAAGGACCTCCTACCTAGCCCAAAGAACTCCAAATCAATGTGCGGCACCGTGCCATAGCGTATGCGATTAGAGCGCAACTCCTCGTACTTGTGCTCTCCCCAGGCTGCTTGCATTTAACACAAAATATCTTAGGCATATCTTTTACAACTTATACTAAAGTATCTTAAAGATATATCTCATATATCCATAGAGCCTGCCAGGGACCAGGACTCATACTCACAGCGCTCGACATTGAGATTGACGGTGACCTGCTGTCCGGGAATGTAGCTGGCATAGCCCACGGCCTCGCACACATAGGTGCCGGCGTCCTCAACCTGTTTTGAAATAATAAAAAGATATAGTATACATATTATATAGTATACAGTATAGTATACTCACGCGAATATTGGGTATCTCCAGGCGTCCATTGCGATCTGTAAAGCCGGGCGGCAGGGGACGTCCACCGGGACGCGACCACTTGACCTTGGCGCGGGCAGGACCTTCGTCACGGCAACGGAAGATCACCTCGCGACCTGCCAGGTTAACCACAATAATTAAAGTTAGTAAAAAGCTTAACTCGATTTATAAAAGGAAGACGAGCTAAGATATAGGATAGGAACAAGACTTTACGGGGGGGAAAACAAGGCTAATATCGCATAAAACACTTAAATACAACTTTTATACAGTTTGAAATATTTATAAAGAGCAGCGACAACAATATATTGAAGCTCTAAATCATATCATAAATAGCATACAGTTTGATATATCAATAATAATCGATTGAATTTAATTTTAAAATATATATAATACTAATTAAAGTGAATTTTTGATCATTGTATTTACAATTTTTATAAAATTTATATTTGTAATAAGTTTTAAAAATATTTATCTGGAAGATTCAAAAAGTTTAGAAGAGTTATCGGATAGATTATCGATTTACAGCAAAATATATGTTTTGGAAGCTACGAGAAAAAATTTATAATGCTGTAAATTATGTCAAACATAGCATAAAGTTAAAAATACTACAAAATATTGATAGCATTTAAGCATAAACATATATCAAGCTCAATAACATATTAAATATTTATAAAAATTTATCGGTATTTATCGATTTAATGTTAAAAAATCTATACAATTATTTTAATTTGTTTTGTTTAACAATTATATTTAAAAATACTACAAAATATTGATTGCATTTAAGCACAAAAATATATCAAGCTCAATAATATATTAAAAATTTAAAAACATTTATCGGAAATTATCGATTTAATTTAAAAAGATCTATACTATTATTTTTATTTGTTTTGTTTAACAATTATATTTAAAAATACTACAATTATTTTTATTTGTTTTGTTTACCAATTATATTTAAAAATACAACAAAATATTGATTGCATTGAAGCACAAAAATATATCAAGCTCAGTAATATATTGAAAATAAAAAAAAAGTATCGGAAATTATCGATTTAATTTAAAAAAATATCTATACTATTATTTTTATTTGTTTTGTTTAACAATTATATTTAAAACTTCTTCAAAAATTCCAAAGTTTAGCTCGCAAATTAAAAGTTAAAAGACAAACTTAATGCTTAGTCCGATATATCAAACAGAAAATCGATTTATCGCTCAAGTATCGCCATATATCGATATTCTCTGTCTTTCCTAAACTAGTTTATCTAAGGACTGGTGGGGGGATTTTTTGAGAAATTTCGACAGAATAATATACAACTCCACTCCGAGCCAATTGGATCGTGCAGTTTTTTCGTGGTGCTGGTGGTGCTCTTGGTTCTCTTTTTCTGTACTACGATATGCATAATTGTGTGCGATGGGTGACTTGTAGTTAGGCCAACTTACCCTCCCTAATATATCCTGCGGTTTATGTTTTTTATTTAGTTTATTTTTGGATTTTGGGAAAAAAATTGGGTTTGTTAAAGCATTTAACGAGAACAAAGAACGGCAATTAGGGTTGTCGCACACACACAACGTGTCATGTCATGTCATGTCATGTCTTTTTTTTGGTTTTTTGCGTAATATTTTCAGTTGGGAGACAAAACAAAAGAGGCACTGAGGCACTGGAGGATACTTACTCTCCTTGATGATCTGGCTGTCTGGATAGGTCTTGAGATTCAGCTGGTTCGATCCACGGGATCCGGAAGAGTGATCGAAGGCTGTTTGGAAGAAATCGTTACCATTAGTGTCTTTTGGATACAGATACTGGGAGCTTGAACTTAATCCTAGTGTTATGAGTGTGATTTTCTAGACAGAATTCTGTGTGTTGTGGGTGGTAGCCATAGCCCTGGGTGGCAGTTAGTAGCTACAAGACAGAGAGAGATTAGGGGACTTCTCCTTCGGTTCTTCGGTGGGTTCTCAAGTTCTCGGTTACTCGGGTTCTCTCGGGTGCCTTCCTGCACTTACGATCAATCTCGTTGCTTATGGGCCCGCAGTCCACCTCGTCGCTGCTGTCATAGGGACAGTCAATCCTTCCATTGCAGCGCATGGCCAGCGAGATGCAGGGTCCATTGTCGCATCTGAAGGCCGTTGGCGGGCAGAGTATTCTCAGGGGGGTCACTGCTGTGGTTGTGGTGCTGATGCTGGTGCTGGTGCTAATGCTGGTAGTGCTGCTGCTGCTGCTAGAGGTGGTTGTCGTTGGTGGTGGCCTGGCTGTGTTGCCCTCGTTAGAATGATGACCTTATGAGGCAATTTGGATTGGTTTTCCTTACTCTGATTTTTTCTCTTACATTAAATTTTTCCCCGAGTAATGGTGATGTGTGTAAAGTGTGTAAAGTTAACCCTAATTAAATAAAAGAACTTACTGCAGCTACGCTCATCAGAGCTGTCGCGACAGTCCGAGATGCCGTTGCATCGCACCGCCGAGCTGACGCACTGACCGCTGTCGCAGCGGAACTGATTGGGCTGGCACTCCAGGGAGCCGGCGCAGTTGATCTCATCGGAGCCGTCGGAGCACTCGGGATAGCCATCGCAGCGGGCCGAACCCTGGACACAGTCGCCATTGTGGCAGCGGAATTGATTGTCGGCACAGCCTGTGTTTAAAGGGGTAAAGTCAAGAGTTAAAATCAGTTCAAGAACTCAGAGATGAGACTAAGGTATGGCTGAAAAATCTAAAATCAATTTAGGTTGGGAATATAATAAGTACATACTACATATATATAGAAAAAATATATAAATATCTAGAAAAGTCATAGGAAAACAGTGCATAAAATGTTTGTAGCATGCGAATCCTCGTCTTAAAGCAAACTTAGAATATACTAAAAAATACCAATAGAGGTACACTATTTAGATCAAAAACCAAAAAGGATCTAAGGATTAAAAGTAATATCGTATATATATATAGCCTTAGATCATTAACCAATGCAGTTTTGTTCGTCGGAAAAGTCCCGGCAGTCGTAGAAGCCATCGCAGTGCTGCGTTTTGTTTATGCAAAATTGGCGATCGAAGCAGAGGAACTCGTGATCCTTGCACAGGATGTCAGTGCCTAAGAGCGGGGGGGTTACGATATACGAATATCGTATTTTTGGTATATCGTATTTGGGTATATCGTATATTTTTTCGTGTGTGTTGTGGTGCAGAGAACTCAAGTGAAATGCAACAAATATAAATATTCACAAAATCAATTCAAAAGCGGAGTGGACAGAGTGGAAGAGAAATCCAGAGAGAGAGAGAGAGTGTGTGAGAAATTGAGAGAGAGAGAGATTAGCAAATGAAAAAGCACATACGATATTCAGACGATATATGGATGCAGTACGACATTATGGATATATATATGTGTGCATTATGTAAATGTGATCGGATTAAGTTCATAATTTCCTGTGTGTCTTTACCTTTTCGTTTGACTTTGTTTAAAAATTACCGTATACGATATTTAAAAGTGCTTTTTAAATACGATATTCAAAATATTCACAATATTCATAATATTCTTTGAGCAAAGACAATTTAAAGAATATAGAAATGCTAACTGGAATTTACGATTTTTGTTGCTAGCTTGAAAACATTTGTAGGAGCGTTACACATCTTATTCCTTACATTGTCTTTGCCTTGACTCTGTGGGTGCTGAAGAAGCATTGTGCTTACACGGCTACAGACACTTAGAATAGGTGCTCAAAAAACTGTATAGATAGATATATAATTTCGGACATTTATAGATCGGCAACCGACCACAATCACTGACAAAACAATCTGAAGATGGTAGAGAGAACGCGTGAAGATCGAGTTTGAAATGTAGATGGAGATGAATGCTGGAGACGGAGACTTACAGTTGACCTCATCGGAGCCATCCTCGCAGTGCCGCCGGCGGTCGCAGCGCTCGCTTTCCGAGTAGCACTTGCCGCTGGAGCGGCACTGGTGCTGCGGACACGGCAACGAGTTGCTAGGTGGACACGACACCTCATCGGAACCGTCGGCGCACTCCGCTCGACCGTTGCAGCGCACCGAGCGGTTGTAGCACGACTCGTCGCAGAAGAACTGATCCGGGCCACAGTCGCTGGGCTTGAGTCGATTGGTGGCTACATTTTATATATATATATATATATATCGGCATGCGATGTGTGGTTTGGTTTGGATGTTTTGTGGATGCGTTGTGTGTTGTGGTTGCGGCAAGAAATATAGAGATAAGAAAGCGGTATGATTATGGTTATGTCGATGGCCAGGAAGGCAGCTTAAATTCTAGCACAGCCTCCACATACGAACCTGTTTCCATTTGGGAGTGCGACTTACAAGCTACTCTGTGCATATATCGTAATTGTTAGGGTGTAAAATGTATGTGATCTGATCTGATCTTAATAAAAATTACAGACTAAGAAACCCCCAAGGATGACCTCTAACGCTTTTACCATCGAAGCAGGTCAGATCCTCATCGGATCCGTCGGCGCAGTCCTCGATGCCATTGCAGCGCAAATCGATATCGATGCATTCGAGACTCGAACACTGCCACTGATAGGCCTGGCAGGGCCTGGGTCTTGGTATGGGAACTGGACTCGGATACGGTTTCGGTTTCGGTTGTGGAACAAGGACATTCATGGTGGTGGTTGTGTCGTAGTGTCGGTTCCCTGTGGCTGAGTTGGTGTTGAATGTGTGTTGTGTGTGGCATGTGGCAGGTATGTTGGTTGTTTGGCGGTGATGTTTGGTGTATGGGGTTAACATAGAGATGAAACAAGACAAGACAATAATCGTTAGATTAAACGGCAGAGGCAGAGGTTAGAGGCAGCGAAAGATGGCTGTAAGAGTGGCGAAGAATCAAGGGAATAAAGTTGTAGAAATAGCAAAAGCGTAGGGAGAATGTGGAATAGTATATATGGAAATGTAAGAGAAATCGGGTGCTAGGACTTCTAAGTTCAACTTTCAATAGATTATATTGGTATTCGAAACAGTATACTTGAGAGGAAGTTCAAGAAAACCTTTTCAAGAAAGTGTAGAACAGAAAATCTTTCACAGCTTCAAATAGTTTTGAAAAGATAACAAATTCACAGTTTTATAGTTTCAAATAGCTTGAAAATATTACAAATTTCTGAATAGATTTGTTACCACTGCAATATCTTTCGTCGTAGCCGTCAAGGCAATCGATTTTGCCATCGCATTTTAATCTCCGATGAACGCAAGTGCCATTGCAGGGCAGCTGATGCGGCAGACAATATTTTCTTTCTTGAAATTACAAAATTAAAAAAATATACACATCACTGTGAGTACTCAAGGACAAAAGGGCAGGATGTTCTTTTCCTACTTAAATTCTAAAACCCAACTAAATCAAAGACCCAAAAAAAAGCAATCCCAAAGCGAAGCAACCAACTACAAACTACAGTCTAGGGTGGTGCTGGGTTGGGACTTATGGGGTCAGGATCGATACAAGGATTAGGATCGGTATCTGGATCGTTATCGTTATCGATATCGTGTGCTTCTTACCGCAGTGACGTTCGTCGCTGCCATCGGCGCAGTCGGCTTTACCGTTGCAACGCTGCGTGTCGGCAATGCATTCGCCAGTGTTGCAACTTTCGATATGGCGATGAATATCGTTTTTTAGCGATGGACATTAATGATGATGATCATGATGAGAATATATATTGTGGTTTGTGTGTGTCGATGTGGTGTTGTTGTTGTTGTTGTTGTTGGAGTAGGAGCCATGACATGGAAAAGGGAGAAACATGATTATGGAACGATAGGGATGGGAGGCAATAGACTATGTTGGGTTTAAACTATCGATATATAGGTTGATATATTTGACTTTAATAAATTTAAGGTAGATTGATAAATTACTTTAAGATTTCAAACTATTTTTAATAATTTTCCATAGTCTAAACTATGTTGAAGCTATTGATAAAGGATCTATCATTCGATTATTTCATTACTTATTCGATGCTTTCAATTATTGTTGAGTTACTCGAAATAAAGCTTGAACTGATCAAGTTAATTATTAAATATTTATACAATACATTTAAATATTAAAGATAATTCATTTAAAAAATAAGAGAGCTGGAACTTAAATGATCATAAATTTGTAATAAATAAACTTCAATTTAAAGTGTGCCCAGACAAGACACTGACATGTTAGAACTTGCAACTCAAAGCATGGGACACCACTCATTACAAATTTAATATATCTTTTCATCGCTTTTAATCGATAATTGGAAAAAGGACTAGGCAGGTATGTATATATGACTTGGATGGATATATGACGCTGGGTATTATGGGCTTACAGATAGGCATCGTCGCGGCAAAAGGTACAGTTGCGCTCGTCCCTGCCGTCGTTGCAGTTGGCAATGCCGTTACACAGCTGATCGCGGGGCAGACAGTAGTCGTCGCACTCGAACTCGTTCTCTAGACAATGCTCTGCGAATGATGCGGTGAATGGGTGGGCGGATGGGTCATGAGAGAGAGATGAGGCTTGGGTTCAAGTGAGTTTGGGTGTGGCGGGTGGGTGTGTGGTTATTGCTAGTAGTAGTTTGTGGTAAGTAGCACCTGGAGCTCTGAGGGTTAGGAGAAGGGCTTCTCTTTTACCTGTATAGGACTGACAATCGAGCTCATCCGTCTCGTCGTCACAGTCCATGTTGCCATCGCACTTCTTGTCGAGCGGCAGGCATTGACCAAAGTCACATTCAAACTGAAGGATTTCACATTCATTCAGCGGATTGTTTTCCGGGTCGGTGTCTGTGAGGGTGTATGTGTGTGTGTTTGTGTTTGTGTGTGTGTGAAAAGTTGGAGGAAAAATAAAAGAAAAATGTAATGTTTATAGCAGGGAGCAAGGACCCTGAGACAGATCGATAGGCGTAAAGAGGCGGTAGATGAGCTCAAAACTTTGGGGTTTTCTCAAAGAAAAAGCCAAAGGGAATAGGTTTTTTATTTAAAGGAAGTTCCAAGGGGTTTTCTTCAGGTATCTCCATGTTTTTTTTTATAGATTTTTAATCTTGGTTTCACTATGAGAAAACACCTTTGAAGTTTCTCTTTAAAATTGACTCTCTCCTTAGCTTTTCCTTCAGTTCATCCTCAGTTTTGAGCACAGCTCCCGGGACATAGATCTAGACACAATTGGAAAACCCGGGTCAGATGTAAGGGACTACCGTAGTTGTCGTCGTAGGTAAACGGGCAGTTGTTCTCGTCGGCGCCATCGTCGCAGTCGGTGATGCCGTTGCAGCGCTTGTATCCGGAGATGCAGCTGCCGTCGCCGCATTGGTACTGATGGCTCAGGCACTCGACCCCCAGGCGCGTTCTGTTGAACCGCCCATGGAGGTCTGCAGGATTCAGGGATCGGAGCGGGGATTTACAGAGTCGGATGGTCGGGAATCAGAGTATCAGAGTGTGGCAGAGTAGAAGTACGGGATAGATTTTTTACACGGGTTTTTTCACAAGAGAGAACAAAACAGAGAGAGAGTACAGTTAGCAACAAAAGTCGATACTGGGAGGGAGAGCAGCTTTTGGCTCTTGGAAGGAGGTGTGAATGGAGGAGTTGTGGGTTTTGTGGCACTAGCAGTTAGCATTTTGTCCAATTAGCAGAGGCTTAGGCTCAAGCAGCTCGATTTTAACCTATGGTTAAAGCTTAATCGATGAATTTAACCAAAGATTTAATATCGGGGCATAGGTAAATGGGGTATTTTTAGGGATTGTGACTCTTGCAGTTAGCAGTTTGACCAATTAGCGGAGGCATACTTAACCTACGGTTAAATTTTAGTTTAATCGCTAAATTAAACCAAAGATCATGCAGTGTAACCAATAAAAACTTAACCTACGGTTAAAATTTCTCTAGTAAATTTAACCAAAAACTCGTTGGAAAGTGATAAAGGGTAAAAGAGAGAGAGAGAGAGTGTGTGAGGAAGAGAGAGCGTAAGAGAGTGAGTGATACAGCTGATAGAAAAACATAGCGAGTACGCTAGAGATGGTACTTACGGCAGGCGCTCTCGTCGCTGCGGTCTCGACACTGCGATTTGCCATCGCACACCTGGACCTTCGGTATGCAGCCGCCGCCGCGTTGGCATTTGTACTGAAGAAAGCATGAGAATGGGTGTTGTTTTTTGTACAGGTGAGAGCGTAGGTGTGTGTGTGTTTGTTGGTGGGGGGTGTTTAGGTGTGAGCTAATTAAAGCTTCTTAAAGGTAATAGGCACAAGCTCAAAATAAGCCTAATATAAACAAGAAAGGAAATATTAAAGATTAAAAATATAATAACTAAGCCAAAAATACATTTATTTGAATTCGGAAAACTGTTCTGAGTTTGTTTTTATAAGGCTTATAAGGCTGCATACTCTCTTTCATTTTATTTTAGAATAAAATTTTTTGTTAATTTTTGACTATTTTAATTATGTAAAATTTCGATAAAAATGTCGAAAAAATTGTGAAATTTTTTTTCCAACCAGACATAGCTAGATCGACTCGGCTGTTGATGCTGATCAAGAATATATATGATTTATAGGGTCGGAATTTACTCCTTCACATTGTTTTGTGTTTCTGACTGATATTATAATATCCCGAAAAGAGTATTAAAAATATAAAATAATTTTTGGGAAAATTAAAGCTTAAAAATATAATAACTAAGCCAAAAATGCATTTATTTGAATTCGGAAAACTGTTCTGAGTTTGTTTTTATAAGGCTTATAAGGCTGCATACTCTCTTTCATTTTATTTTAAAATAAATTTTTTTTCAAATTTTTTAATATTTTAATTATGTAAAATTTCGATAAACATTTCGAAAAAATTTTAAAATTTTATTTTCCAACCAGACATAGCTAGTTCGACTCGGCTGTTGATGCTGATCAAGAATATATATGATTTATAGGGTCGCAAATGACTCCTTCACATTGTTTTGTGTTTCCTACTGATATTTTAATATCCCGAAAATATTATTAAAAATAAAAAATTATTTTTGGGAAAATTAAAGTTTAAAAATTTCATAACTAAACCAAAAATAAATTAATTTTAATTCGGAAAACTGTTCTAAATTTGTTTTTATAATGCAAACAAGGCTGCATACTCTCTTTTATTTTATTTAAATATAAATTTTTTTCCTAATTTTTGGCTATTTAATTATGTAAAATTTCGATAAAAATTACGACAAAATTTTAAAATTCTAATTTCCAACCAGACATAGCTAGATCGACTCGGCTGTTGATGCTGATCAAGAATATATATGATTTATAGGGTCGGAAATGTCTTCTTCAGTGCGTTGCAAAGCTCTGACTAAAATTATAATACCCTGCAAGGGTATAAAAAGAATAACAATTACTTGAGGTAATTTCGATTAATTATCGATTACAGTTTTCAAAACTAAATAAGATTTCTATAAAAAATAAGTAAACTTTTGTGAAAATTTCTAAAGAACCAAATAAAATTGGATAAATATAATTAATTGGATATAGAATTGTTATAAATGTACAATTTATCGATTGTCTAACGATATTTCGATCAAGTTTATCGGGAATGTTTATACTAAAATGGAATCTAATATGGAAAGTGTCAGAATTTAATTGTTTTCAAAAAAAAAAAATAAATAAATAATATTTAAATTCAATTATGCCAGAAATATGCTAAAAGCTCCGACTTTCCTTTTTCATTAGGATGAGCAATGTGCTTGTGTAGTTTTGTGGGTGGGAATGGGAAGTCTGCCGGATGGATGGGTATGGGGATGGGGTCCTGGGCCAGAGGACTCACCTTGTCGCCGCTGCAGTTGCAGAGCGCATAGTCCTCGTCCTCCGAGTCGACGCAGTCGGGGATGCCATCGCAGACGCTCTCAATCGAAATGCAATCGCGATTGTGGCACGCGAATTCGATGTTTTCGAGGCAGTTGCCCCCAATCCCCGCCGCCGATGAGGGGGACAGTGATGGGTTGCCTACGGTTTTTTTTTGTATTTTCATATTTTTTTTTTTGTTTTGGTTTTTGGTTTTTGGTGAATGATGATGGGTGACACAGCGGGACGGATGGATAATCGCAATGATAAGTAAAACAAGCCATAAAGAGAACGGAAATAGAGAGAGAGAGAGAGAGCAGAGTGGGATATGTACAAGTGAGCTGTATATGAGGCAAAATCAATTAAAAAAATATTTAAATTAAAGGCTTAACTAGCTGGCAAAGGTGTGTGTTTGTGTGTTTGGTTATGGCTAAAGTAGGTTTCTATGTTCCAAACATGGCATGCACTTTTACTTCCGCTTCCTCGTCCACTTCTTGACCCATCCGCTAGTCAAAACTTAGAGCTAAAGGTAACGCTAGCAATTACCCAATACCTGTGTCATCCATTCATGACCCGGTGGTGTTTCTCTGGGCAACAAAATTGCCACAGGGTTACAGGGGGAATCCACAAAAAAAAGGAAACAAAAAAAGGAATACAGCAATGGACTAATTACACTCGTTGCGCCCATTTGCGGTTACAAAAATCGTTAAAAGGATTATTTTCTGGCATTATGAGAGAATTCAAACGTTATTCAATAAATAAATCAACTAAAATATTAAAAATTCGATTAAATAAGCCATATAGCAATTGATAAATTATCGATATTATGATTATATTGTATGCTTTCTGTTAAATTTCAGTTACTTTAATCTTTTTAGACTTTGCTAATAATTCCAAACAAGTTAAGAAAATCATTAAAATTAAACCAAAAAGGTAAAGGCTTTTGAAAATCTAAAAATCGATATATCAGGCAAATTTATCGATTATTTCGATTTATAAACTTATAGATGAACTTTATAAGAACATTTTAACATTATTGAACAAATCAACTAAATTAATAAAAATTCGATTAAATAAGCCATATAGAAATCGATAAATTATCGATATTATGCTTATATTATATGCTTTCTGTAAAGCTACAATTACTTTAATCTTTTTGGACTTTGCTAATTATTCCAAGCAAGTTAAGAAAATTATTCAAATTAAACCGAAAAGGTAAAGGCTTTTAAAAATCTAAAAATCGATATATCAGACATATTTATCGATTATTTCGATTAATAAAGTTTTCTTCTTATATAAAATTCAGATTCCCCTTCACCAGGCTTTTTTGTTGCAAAGAAAACACCCCGCGACTTGAACTAGGGACTGGTTACGATTAATCCCTATTCCGGATATATACGCTACACTATCCTCCGGTTATCGGAGACACCTACTCGCTACGCCGACTGTTGTTATTGGGTTAGTGGTCGTTGGCTGCCACGCCGGTGAGGTCTCTCGCCGAGGCGGTGCTTCGGTGGTGGTGGTTGTGGTGGTTCTGGGTACGGTTCTTGGGGCTGAGGTGGTCGTGGTGGTTCTATGCTCCAGCTGGCCAGGCGCTTGCCACGGCGACCACGTGGTGACCGTGGTCGGGGGACGACGCGTGGAGACCGGACGACGGTACTGGTCGCATCCCCGCTCGTCGCTCATGTCGTTGCAGTGAAAGAAGCCGTCGCAGCGCAGGTGAAGCGGTATGCACACGTTGGTGGTGGTGCAGCGGAACTGGTCCTCCGCGCAGGGATTCTGGGAATTGGCCTTCTCGTAGACATTTTTCGGCTGGTAGACCACCTGGTACTCGTACATGTCCTGCGCGTCCATGCCGTCGCCCTTGGGCCGGCTGGGATGAGGACGCGACGGGTGATAGCCGCCCAGGGGAATGCCCACGGCATCCGTTGGCCCATCATCACCTTCGTCTGGTACCGAGCGATTGTCCGATAGTTTTTTTATCGATGTTATCGATGTGGGGTTGGTTGACATTACACGACATGACGTGTGACACAAGAAAACCGCATGCAGACCATGGGCGGTGGGTTAAGGGGGTTTTTGTTTTTTTCATTGATTATATTCATGCAGTTTTTTAGTTTTAGTTAATATTCGATCGTTATCGTTATCGGTATCGTTGGTATCCGTGGGTCGTCGATGCAGGGTTGTTGTTGGTTCCGAAACAGGTTGACGTGCAGTTAATCGATTAATTTTGGGCATTCGATAACCACAACCAGGGGGGTTCGGGTTCGGATTCGGGGGTTTTTGTATTTTGTTTTTGTTTTTTGGGGGAGGAGGGGAAAAGAAAAATAAAATGTATCGAGTTAAAATCAAAATCAAACAATCATCGATTGACACACACACACACTGGGGAACAGTTGGCTATCGCAAGAACGGCGATATATTGAAGCGATATCAGCGAAGAAAGCACACAGAAGACAGAGGCAGAGGACAAGAGAGAATATATACCAACACCAAATTATCGATTTTAGTTAACCACGAAGATCGGCGAGAAGCGTAACAGAGAGAGAGAGAGTGAGAGGGAGTCAGAGAGGACTCGCATTAACACTGGACACACGTAGAAAACTTATCGATTAGTTATCGACACACGAACACTTGGCTCTTACCGCAGCTACTCTCGTCGGAGTAATCGTTGCAATCGTAGATATTATCGCACACCTGACGCATCGGTATGCACTCACCGGTCCCGCAACGGAACTCATCGAACCGACACTCATCCTCATCGTAGCCACCTGGCGACGACGACATCGATATGAATCGATAGCACGCGATTGTTAGTTATTGTCGAGGTGATTTTTTCGTGATAAATAGGTGATTTTTTGTGTGACTTTCGGTGACTTTTAAGTGATTGTGAAATGGTGCCCACTTACCTCTCTCCTTATTGAACCCCAAGAGCAACGCTTCGCAGGATTTACTCACCCTCGCAGTAGCGCTCATCGGATATGTCCTCGGGACAATCGATGTTGCCATTGCAGAGCAGCTCCTTGGCTATGCAGGTGCCGTCGTCACACTGCCATTTGTCGTACAGACAGGCTGCATTCCCAATAAAAAAACGGACAAGAAAAAGCAAACAAACAGACGGACAGAGAGAGAGAACGAGGAGAGTTTAGACTAGTAATCGATGGTATCGGTTATCGAACACCTACGACAGCCTTCCTCATCCGATCGATCGTGCGGACAATCGGCCCTTCCATCGCATCGATGAACTATCGATATGCAGCTGAGATCCCGGCAGGTGAACTTGCCCTTGGGGCAGGTATAGCGCAGCTTGGGCACAACTGTACCCAGTAGCAAGCAGCATGTGCGGAGAGATATAGAGTTAGAGTGATGGAAAAGTGGAGAGTTCCGGTTTGTCTCTTCAAACGCAGTGTGGCCAAACTTTGGGAATGTTCTATAAATCATGGAACATTCCTAAAGTTGAGATATTAGATATTGTTCTGATTCTTAATCAGAGTTAAGCTTAATCTTAACCGGACATTAAGAAACTTTAAGTCCCCACTTCCGGCTATTGTGACGAATGACGACAGATGTGTGACCAAATATGATATGAAAATGTGATGGCACCAAGATGGCGGTTACTCACTTCCGTCGCAGTGCTCCTCGTCGTCGCCGTCGGCACAGTCGGCATGGCCGTCGCACTGCTGACTCAGGCTCAGGCAGCGCGTGCCCTCGCGACACTGGTACTCCATGTCGCTGCAGGCGGCGGCTGATGGTTAGTTAACCGGGGGTTAGTGTGGTCATGTGGTGGTTAGCATGGCGGTTAGCGTAATTAAACGAGATATTTATACATAGAGAGGAGAGAGAGAGAGAGAGAAAGGGAGGGTTAGTTGGTGGGGCGATCCAAGGGAGTTAGCGGCTTCCTAGGTCCTAGATCCTAGGTCTTGGGCTTAGATACTACGAAAGCGGCTTAAACATCTAGTTTAGACTAGGTTTTTCTCTTTTTTTTTTTAGCACTGTATTATTAACTACTTGAACCTGGATCTGTTTCGGGATCTAAGTCTTAACATTAACTCTAGCTCCTAGCACTTACGGCACTCGGCATTCTCGTCCTCGCCCTCCTCGCAGTCCCACTGGTAGTCGCAACGCTTCCTGGAATCGATGCACTGCCCATTGTTGCAACGGAACTCGTTTGGCTGGCATTCTGCAAGGAAAAACAGGGTTCAGGATTAATATTAAGATATTCCTTGGCTCCTGCAATTTCCATAAAAATCTATTAATAGGCAACGCTGAAAAGTGTGAAATTCCAGACTCTGACAGCAGCTTGGGACAGGACCTCGATGATTGGCTTTTCAGCCTCTGCAATTAGATGACAACCGGATGCAGTTTAACAAGGTCTTCCGCCCCCATGAAGCACTCTTCCGCCTCCCGAGCCATAACCAACCAGCCGTCAACTTGAAAGCAAAAGTTTGTTAGGTGTGTGTGTCGGTTTTTTTTTTTTTCTGTTGCTGTTGCTGTCCTGTGACAGACAGCAGGCAGACTCCACACCCCACTGACAGGTCCATTCGTTAGCCACAGTTTCCTGTGCATGGCTCTCTCGGCCCCTTTGAACCCTTTTTGCCCCGCTTAATATTTCATACAGCAAACAGCAACAGCAACAACTTGAGCAATTTAACAAATATTTTTCGGATAATTCTTTCGCACAACACAAAGTGACACAACGCGGATTTGATTACAAGCAGCAGGAGCAGCAACAGCAGCAGGATATATAGGGATATAGATAACAAAGGACTATGGAAGGGGTTACGCTGGCAAATGCTAATTAAAAGTAAAGAAAAGTTAAGTGAACATTAGGGCCCAGAGAGCCGGGGGGGGGGAGTGTCGTAATCAGAGCAGCTTAAAGTAAAAGCCAATTCGGGAGCAAACAATTAGCGGAGATTTTGAGGGGATACTTTTCACTGGAGAAAGTACACTCCAAAGAGAGAGAGAGTATATTGTGATTTTTGAGGCAGTTGGGTTTGGTTTTGAAATTTAATTAAATAATAAAAATCATTTAGCAATAAAAATGATTTAATAAAAGAATTAGAATAACGAATTAAGTAATACCAAGTTCAATTACGAAACATAGAGCTTCTTAACACTTTTATTGAGAACTGAAAACCAAAACTTGAGTCAACAAATTGTCAACTTTTAAACAGAAAGGCAGAAAATAATTAAAATAATCTTAAAAAAATATTTTAAAAATATTTTGAAAAACATAGCTTAGACTTGAGAAAGAAGAACAAATTTTTAACAAGACCTGAAAGGCTTAGTCGCTGTGGCTTTAAAAATTTTAATTTGTTATTATGATAAAACAATAACAATAATAATATAACAAAACGTAGACTTTTTTAAAAATTATCTTAAAATGTATACCACAAAATGTAGGCTATTTTGAGATTCAATATTGGAAACATGTTCACAATTTTTAAAAATTTAAATTTTAAAAATAAAAAAAAGTGTTTTAAATATTTTAAAACGCCTTAGAAATTTTTATAAAATTAGGTGCCAGATAAAAAATGAAAGAAAAAAATAAAAATAAAAAGAAATATAATAAAAAAAAGGCACAAAACTTTATATATAATAAAAACAAGCAAACATTTCTATATAAAGTTATGTGAAATTAATATTTAAAGTTTATTTAGAGGCATGAATAAAACAAATTTAAATGAAAAATAAATAAAAATAAAGGGGATCAAAGAGGAAAACCTGTCCATTGGGAGGTGTGTTTTGTAAATATATATTTTTTTTAATTTTCTAAGATATCCTTTTTTATATTTATTACATTTTTAGTTTGAAATTTGCTCAACAAAAATTGTGGTAACTTTAACTGTTCAGCTTCTAATTATGTTTTATTTTTAATACTCTATTAATAATTATTCAACAAAAATTGTGGTAACTTTAACTGTTCAATTAATAATTATGTTTAATTTTTATTACTCTATTAAAAGGCTTCCTAAAATCTTTAAAGAATTATATAGCAAATATAAAAATGATTGATTTTTCTCATATAAGAAATATAATAAGAAATATCATTATATTTAATACAAAATATAAAACAAGTCCCACTTCCAAACTCTTAATTACTCCCTCAAATTTTTATAGATACTGTTGTGTCTTTAAAAAAAAAAACAATTAAAATTGAGCTTAGCTGCTTCTTTCTCCTATTTATTATTTGTTCTTTTTTATATTTTTTTGAGGCCATTGGCCGTGTGGCAAGTCAACAATTTGTCATCGGCAGTCGTCAGAGGTGAAATGTGGCAGTTAATGTTGCCCGTAACCGAAACTGCCGCGAAACTGCAACTTTTTGCGCCCAAAAAAGTTTTTCCCACCGCTTTCTTCTTCTTCGGCTTTTCTTTTTTTTTTTTTTAGCAATTTTCAACACGAAGGCGAGGAATTTGCTGGCAACAATTTGACAATTTCATTGCGGACAGACAAAGAAGGAGCCCCACAAGGAGCTCAGCAGAGACAGGCGGGTGGGGAAAGGGGTGGAAATGGGTGGAAAAGCTAGGCGGAAAAGCCCAGTCAAAGGCGCCTCAAGTCAATTTGCAAAAGAAGGCAAATATGATTTTTGTTTGCGTTCTGTTTGTTTTTTTGTTTTCCACCTGCCGCTTATTGACATTAAACATTCAAAATAGTGAGAGGGGCTTAAGGCAGGAAGCCCGAAAAAAAAAGGCAGACAAGGATTTCGAGGCGGCTGCCAAAGGATGTTGGACTCCAATTACGTGGCCAGGAGCAGACGTGTGATCCTAATCCGTTTGACGGCCAGCACAAACAACGGATTATAATCATCCGAAAGTGGGAAAACAAGTTTTTCCACCCCAAACTGATTTTCTTTGATAAGGGATGGGTTTTGTATATATTTTTCTTTATTTTCTAAGGTTGTAGAATTTATTTTTTAAATTTTATAAATTTTTATTTAGGAAAATCTTGGAATTTCTGTGTTCTTTCTGTTACTTTCTAGCTTATAATTTCAGATATATTTTTATATATTTACGTCTTTTTTTCTGTTGCATCTTTTCCGCAAGTTTTTCAAAAGTTTTTCCCCAAACTGATTTTCTTTGATAAAAAGTGGTCAGAGGGGAAAGGGTTGTGTTTTGTGTATATATTACTTTATTTTCTAAGGTTGTAAAATTTATTTTTTAAATTTTATAAATTTTTACTTAGAAAAATCTTGGAATTTCTGTGTTTTTTCTGTTACTTTCTTAGCTTATAATTTCAGATATCTTTTTATATATTTCCTATATATATTTACATCTTTTTTTTCTTTGGCATCCTTTTCAAACTGTTGCACTTTGTTTTCTTGCTTCTTCAAAGAGTGTCAAATGTTTATTCTCCATTTTTTTCCACGCTGCCTGAAAGGGGATCAGTTTTTGCCTCTTGCACTTGAACTTAAAGCGAAGCTACGCTCTTACAGAGAAAAAAAGAAAGAAAAACCCAGCGGAAAATTGGAAAAATGTGAGGCAGAGAAGGCAGATTTTCCTGCTGCTGGCAAGACGAGTCCTAGCGTCGTCGTCATCGTCCAAAAGGAGGGCTAAATTCGAGTCGATAATTGATATGGAAAACGCAAAAGCGCCAACAACAGTCCAAAAAAGCCGCAAACAAACAGGTTAAAAGGTGTTCCCCGTTGGGGGGGCGGGGAAAAGCGGGAAAACAGCTTCTCTCTCTTCGCTACATTTTTCCACTTTGCCAGCACATCAAAAATTTGCTATGAAGGGAAAATTAGTTTAAGAGCAATTTGCCATCAGCGCAGATGGTGAATAAAAAAGTATTTTTGATTTGATTATTGCTCGTTAGCGCTTAGCGTCTTTGCCATCGAATCATTAACTCGCTTTATGCTCAGCAAAGTGCTGCTTCAAGAGAAGAAATGTTTACATATATATATTTAAAATATATACAATATAATATGGAAAAAAATGTAAAGGAAAAGCTTAAAGCCAAGGCAGGGAGAATCGTCTGCCATGCAAAATGGTTATTATCCTTGAACCTCTTAATTACGAAAAGCGGAAAACTATCAGCGATAAACATTCAGTTGGATTTTATGTCTATGACTAATCGATTTCCGAAATGTTTTCCTTTTTTTTCCCCCCTCTTTTGGGAAAAGGGTTTTTTTTAGCAGGAAAAAGCTAAGCGCCAGCGGAGATGCAGATCTGGCATACGTGGCGTATGCGTGATGTCTCATATGGATTGGTAATTGCCAGGAAAATGAATGTTAGAGTGCCGGAAAATGTGGGGGAAATTAACCAGACATGCGTCGTAATTGGGATATTAAGTTATTACTTGTTATTAGTTTGGCTCAAAAAGGAAGATAGTGGGAGAAGATGGGTAAATGGGTAAATAAATAAAATCTATAGTAAATAAAAGTGTGAATAAATAAAATTAAATAAATTAATAAATAACAATAAAAATAAATAAATTTATGATAAACGAAAAAATGACTAATTAACAAAAATATATAAGCATTTGAATAAGTTTATAAATATTTCAGGAATATATCAGGATTATACCAGTAAAATACCAGGAATGTAGCAGTAATATACCAGAAATACACCTTAAATATACCAGGAACATATCAGGAATATATCAGGAATATATCAGGAATATACCAGTATTCTTCCAGGAAAATATCAGGAATATATCAGTATTATACCTGGAATATATCAGGAATATATCCGGAATATACCCGAAATACACCTGGAGTATAGCAGGAATATACCCATTCTAGCAGTAATATTTTAGGAATATACCACAAATATACTGAGAATGCACTGGGAACATTCAAGTAATATACCAGGAATGCACCAGGAATTTACCAGGATAACACCTTAAATACACCAGAAATATACCCAAAATACAACTGGAATATATTAGAAAATATACCAGGATTATTGGAGGAATATAGTAAGAATATTCCAGTAATATACCAGGAAAATACCAGGAACTTACTAGGAATTTACCAGGACATTACCAGGAATATACCAGTAACATACCAGGAATTTACCAGGAATTTACCAGGAATTTACCAGGAACTTACCAGGATTATACCAGGAATTTACCAGGAATTTACCAGGAATTTACCAGGAATTTACCAGGAATTTACTAGGAATTTACCAGGTATTTACCAGGAATTTACCAGGAATTTACCAGGAACTTACCAGGAATTTACCAGGAATTTACCAGGAATTTACTAGGAATTTACCAGGAATTTACCAGTAATATACCAGTAATTTACCAGGAATTTACCAGGAATTTACCAGGAATTTACCAGGAATTTACCAGGATTTTACCAGGATTTTACCAGAAATTTACCAGAAATTTACCAGTAATATACCAGAAATACACCAGAAATTTACCAATAATTTACTAGGAATGTACCAGACATTTACCAGGAAACTAATATAAATATTTCAGGAATATACCAGAAATAAATAAATAAAAACTAAATTTTCAGGCTTTAATTTTCAAAAATAATGCAAAAAGTAACTGTGCTCTTAGTATTTCTAAAAAATTCCCTTTTCAAAGTGAAATATAAAATATATATTTCTAACCTACACTGATCTTCCTGCTCTCTTCAGCTATTTAAAGGCCCAACTATAATGCTGGTTAAATCGCAGCTAAATCGAGAGTATTGAGTGACTGATGGTGCTCTGCACCCGCCCCCCCCCCTGATCGCATTCATTTAGCCATTAGGCTTAACCCATGGCAGGCCCTCGGCCTGAAATGCATGTCAAGTGGCAGGGAGACACTGAGGCTGCTTGATTGATGGCTTGATTCATATTCATATTCATATTCGTACTCGTACTCGTACGCGGGCCGAGAGACTCGCTCGACTCACATGGCCCGGCTTTTTCGGCTGTGCAAACACACTGCCAACGGTCGACGTCAAAATGGCAGCTTAACACGAAGCTCATGAATATGCACACATCCAGCGGCGGCATCCCTTTAACCCCTTGCTGCAGCGCGTTATTTAATGAGTCATTAGCTGGAGGGGGGGGGTTAAGGGGGGTCGCTGGTAGCGGATAGCGGCTCGGAGGCCTGAGGTCGGAGGTCGCAAAGGTTGCCCGCAAGTGTTTAGTTACGGTTGCAGTTCGCCAGAAAAGCGAGGAACGAGCCCGGGGAATCCGTGTCAAAAACCAGTGACAGTTGTCAGTGAATGCACTGAGAGAAAATGGTAGGGGAATTTATATTTTAAAAGATTAAAAAAAATTTATAATCAATTAAATGAGTTGGCAATATAAAATGATTTGATTTATATTACAAAAAATTAGAGGGAATGTCTTTTTAAACTTTGTCACACTTGGATATCAGCTTGTGTTCTTGATGCTTTTAAGGTTAGGTTAAAGTTAAATTTAATTATTTACTTTAGCTTTAATATTTTGTATTGTTAACTTAAAGAAAAAAAAAACAGCAAATAAATATACAAAAATATATAAAAACAAACCAAATATTGGTAAAATATTTAAATTTACTTTTAAAAGTGATTTTAACATTTCCAAAAATCAATTCTTTTGGAATAGGAATTTATATACATATTTTTTTTATTTTAACTGTATAGTGTAAAGTTTATATTAAGTATTTTTAACTTTTTTAATATATCACTGTTTATTTTGTATTTTTTTTTTAAATCTGTTTTAAGAGTATTTCGATATTTTTTAAATATTTTAAATGGATTTTCAGCGTTTTAATATTGGTTTTTAAACTGTTTTATATAGCATTTTTTAGGCATTTTTTATACGTTTCTCAGCTATGTTCATTAAGCAATTTTTCATAATTTTTTATTAAGTATTTTTAATTTTTTTAATATACCACTTTTTATATTATTTTTTTTTTTTTTAATCTTTTTTAAGAATATTTTGAATTTTTAAGATATTTTAATTAGATTTGCAGCGTTTTAATATTAAGTTTTAAACTATTTTGAATAGCATTCTTTACGCATTTTAGAATCTTTTCTCAGCGATGTTCATTTAGCATTTTTTAATACTTTTTTATTAATAGAAAATTATTTTTTGGGCAATAATTTATGTGAACTATATAAAGTCAAGTCCCTGTATATAATTAGTATATCAAACTATAATTAAAATTTAAATTTAAAAATTAATTTAACTTTGTTAAAGTCTACTAAAAAATGGAACTTGGATTAAGGCTTAAAAAATATTATTAAATCTTAATTTTAATAACAAAATGACTACCAATTTGATCACCAATTTCCGGTGTTGCCACTTTCACAGTTCACCGTGTGACAAGGGGGTTCCCCAAAAAAGAGGGTAAGGGGTCATCCCTGCAACAGCTACTGTTGCTGCTGCTGCTGCTACTGTTGCTGCTGCAGGAAGGGGCAACAATTATGTGGCGTCTGCAGTTTTAAGTGCGCCTTTGCATGTGACTGTGTTTGCCCAAGCTCAAGCAGCTCGCTCAGCTAGAGTCACCCACTTGCCACCCTCTAAGCCACCCTCTAAACCACCCATCACCCCACCCCACCCACTTTCCACCTCATTCGTCGCTTCTTCAATCTATCCCACATTTCACTTATTCATTTTCATTTCGGGCACCGTAAACACACAATGAAAATGTCGCATAAATAAAGCGCAAAACAAAAACAAGCGACGACAACTTGTTGGCCAAAAAAAAAGGGAAGATAGCAAAAAACAAAAAAAAAACCCTGCTAAATCGATGAAATTGTTTGACGTTGGCATGTGTGCCTGCCACGCCCCCCATACCCCACACACAACAAAAAAAAAAATATATTAAGGATAGTAACCCGCGACCTGTCTGCGGACCAAAGTTTTGCCACTGATTTGTCGCATTCCCTGCGCAATGTGACAAACGTTAATTTTTGTGGCTTGTTTTGCATAAACTTTTGCTGTAAGACATGCTACGGGGGTTAAGCAGTGAGGCATTGAGGGGTTAAGCATTGAGGGGTTAAGCCTTGAGGGGCTGCCGGTTGCGTTGTCATTGCGTGCGTCGTCTTAGTTACTTTGGCATTTTATGGCAAATTAAATAAATTTATCATTTGCGGGCAGAAGGAGACACCAAGGGAAGGGGGTCTAAGGAAGTTAAAAAAAAAATTATATATATATATTTTTATAAATAAAAAAAAAGAAAGAAGCTTTGGCTTTCTTTTTTTCTTGCCACAGCCAAAAAGTATGCCATTAAATCATTAAATAAAATATTATGAGACACAAGTTTTTTGAAAAAGAGCCTAATAAAATAAATAAAAAAATATACAAATAAATTCTTAAATATATATAAAAATATATACTTAATCATATATAAATATATATATATTAAATCATACATTTAATTATTTGAAGACCCTTTTAAGACCGGGATTTAAATATATTTAAACAATAATTAAACTTGACAACTTTTAACAACAAATAACAACAGCTCAATGAGTCCTTTCCTGCGATTGAGGGATTATGTCAGGCTGGATGCCAGATGACATCACACCAGGAACTGCCTTAAGGCAAGCCTGGCTCCTGGCTCCTTGCTCCTGCCTCCTTGTGGCAGGTCGCAGGTTGCAGGTTGCAAGTTAGTCTCCGGACAAAGTAAAAGTGTCAGCGCGTGCCAGGCACGGAAACCGAAGACCTACAACCGAAAAAAACAAACCACAAAAACAAAACCGGAGAAGGAGCAGCAAACGGAGACGGAAGAAGGATGAGCAAGGGAAGGAAACACAACCGGAAAAGGCAGTGGGAGACAGAAATTCAGAAAGCCAGTTTTTACACAGTTACAAATTTATAAGAAAAAATGATAAGTTCAAGATGATGAATTCTTCTTTTAAATAAAAAAATATCTTAAAAAAAACTCTTTAAAAATTAATAAAATATATATCAACATATATTTTACTATATTTTTTTCTCAGTGCACTGATTTCTTTGCCAACTGTTTGCGTTTTGACTTCGTTCCGTTTGCAAGTTTCTTAAATACTTTTTTGTGTGCGGCAAAACGCCCCACAAGGGGGGGAGTGGAGGTAATTCAAGACTCCCCCTTTTTGCCTCACAATTTGCAACAACAACAACCACAGCAACAATTAACCGCAACTAGAGCCACAAAAGCAACAGCAGAAAACCAAACGAAAGACACAAGGCGGCCAGCAATTAATGACATTTGGTGGGGAAATTGGCAAAAAAAGGGTTTTATATTTAAGAAAATAAGTGATTTTGTTAAAAAAAAATTTAAAAAGGTTTAAAAAAAAATATATTTAAGCCTCTCTTAGGAAATTTTCACATAGAAAAAGGTTTAAATAATATTTAATACAAAAAAATCCACAGCTTAATGTCTACAGGCACACAAATATTTTTTATTTTGCTGAATATACATTTTTAAGGGCATAAAAGAACCAATTTTGATTTAAAAAAGCTATCAAATAAAAATAAAATAATATACAGCACTAAAAACCTTAACTTGATAATATATTTCTTTAAATTCAAGCATTTTTTTAGATCATACCGGAAATTAAATATTTTTCCAGTACCTAAAATGGTCCTTCGAGCCGTATATTAACCTGAGAGCATGAAAAAGTTTTGACAAAATATTTTACTAAAAGAATAAAGACTGAAAAACCAACTTAATGAAATATATTCTTAAATTAAAACCTTAACTCCCCGCTCATACAGCAACTAATACATTTTTCAGTACCTAAAATGGTCCTTCGAGCCGTATACTAACTTAAGATTATGAAAAAAATATCAAAAAAATATCTTTTATAAAAAATAAAGCCTGAAAAACTAATTGAATTAAAAATTTAATTATATTTCCTTAAATTAAAACCTTAACTCCCCGCTTAAAAAGCAACTAATAAATTTTCCAGTACTTAAAATGGTCCTTCAAGCCTTATATTAACTTAAGATTATAAAAAAGTTATCAAAAAAATATCTTTTATAAAAAATAAAGCCTGAAAAACCAACTTAATTAATTATTTCTTTAATTTAAAACCTTAACCCCCCGCTCGTCGAGCAACTAATTTTCTTTCCTGCACCTAAAATGTCACAACAGAATCCCATTTGAATGGATTAATTGCCACGCTTAAACTTTAAATGCTCACAAACACACAGAGACATATTGGCCATAATACCGGACCGCAATGCAACCGTCTAAAAATATCAACACACAGGAGGAGGGAGGTGGGGTCACATGTCCGTTTGTTTGCACACCACGGCGTATGCGTGATTTGGGCAACCTCTCGCGCTGTCTTTTGGTTTATGAGTTGACTTTTGCCGCCAGTGGGCAATGCACATGCAAATATTACACATATAGATGTGTGCATATGTACATATATAATTTATACAATTTATTTATTTAATTTTCAAGTCTTGAGAGAGCACAACCCTGCCTGTAGCCACGACACACACAGTAGCCCGACGCGCTATCTTATGATATATCGCCGAGCAATTAAATGTTATCGGCCAGCGAGACGTCAAATGGATGTATGTTGTATGTGGATCGGGATCCCTGGATATGTGGGCATGCACTGTTGGTGGTATCTGGTATCTGTATCTGGAGGGTAGAGTCAGAGTCAGAACCATAAGTAGGAAAAATTGAAGGGGGCAATGGACGGAGGACCAAAAATTGTCATTAATCATTTTGCGGGCGAAATGAGAGCAGGGGGACGACATGGCCCATAATAACCATTTTGGTGGCCAAATATTTGGTTGGCCAGAGAGAGAGCGTGGAAACAATTTCTATGATTGAGCCAGGACACGCTCGAAATTTCTGGGGGAAACCCAATGAAGTTCATTGCCAAATGCAGGCCATGGAAGTATGCAAATGTGTGGCAGCAGGGAAAATGTTTCATGATTTCAAACGCTGATCGATGGCTAAAGAGACTAAACAAAACAAGAACAACCGGAATGTTCAGTTAGAGGTGGAATATATCAACTTTAAACAATTTAAAAAACAGCACAAAAAGTTAAAGAAACAAAAGTTTGACATATATTTCACTTTACTGTGCAAGTTATTTATTACTAAATACTTCGAGTATAAACAAAGTTCACAGAGGGAGTCAAAAGCGATAAGAAAACTAGCTATGGGTGTGATTTAATTATTGTTTTTATAAAAAGCCCACTAACTATAGTTATTTCTACCAAGATAATTAACTAGAGAAATATTTTTAAGTGGGTCAAAGCCACTGACTGGCTTTATTTTATTGCACTTTTATTATTTCTTCTTTTTTTTTATCAATTAATAGTGCACAAAGCTCTACTTTTTAAATAGGATCATGATTCACGCTCATCACGTAATCGTTTGAATGAATATTAATGAATGAGTCTGCGTTCAGCTTGAGCATGGCTCGTGGCTTATTCAAATTTGAAACTCGATTGGAATGCACTTTCAATTACCTATCGACATTGAAGCCATTAAGGAACTGACCAAATTGGACTATATATATATATAAACATATATCAGATGCGATCTAATTCCGTTTCTGCTCTGGAATATTAATGTGGCTTTGCAATTCATTCAGATTTTCTTGTTTTCGCTGTGGCGGCACTTTTGACTCTGTCCCCCTCTCTTTCACTTGCTTATTTCCTGTCTCTCTCTCTGATTCTTATTTCATCATCATCATCATCATTATCATCATCATCATTATCATCATCATCATTATCTTGGCATGGAACATCGTCATCCTCATGGCATCAGCTGTCGGGCGATGATGTCAAGCTGCCTGTAATAGCAATTACAAATCGTTCAAATGCATTTTTCTAGCTTTGCATGCCAGCACTCTGTGCACTGCAAAAAAAGCTAGGTGTACATTTATGAGAACGTTTGTAAATATTTAAGACAAAAACTAGGGTTTTCTAGAAAAAAATATTTTTATAAAATTTAAATAATTTTAAAAAATATATAAAATATATTTTTAAAATATAAAATAAATTACTTCAGTTTACATACAAAGTATTTTATATTATTTTCTTGAAATTCTCGGAATCCCTTTGCTTTTTCTATATTTTTTTATATTTTTTTATACTCAAAATATGTGAATAACAATAAAAAAACATGATTATTGTACAACTTTAACTAGTTTCGTTCTTTGAAAATTAATATTTAATCAAAAAAATAATGAAATAGTAAAAATACCCCGAAAAGCTCTTAAATATTTTAATTTTATTTTTATTTTGTAACTTAATCTGGCTGCTTTTGGATAAAAACATATTTTAAGAATGATGAAAATTATAAAATATATGAATATTTTATAAAATAAAAAATGAAATATACAAATATTTTATAAAATAACAAATAAAATATTTATATTTTATAATTTTTAATCTATTTTAAAAATTATAAAATACATGGATATTTTATAAAATAAAAAATAAAATATATAAATATTTTATAAAATAAAAAATAAAATATTTATATATTTTATAAAAAAAAATAAAATATTTATATATTTTTGAAATTTTTTTCATCCTTAAAATGTCTTTATATTCTGTTTTATCTAATTGCAGCCAGATTTTATAAAATAAAAAATTATATTATATATAAAATTTAAGCAATTTTTTATTCATAACTAGTGGCTTTGTCATATTTTTTAGCCAAAAAAATGCAATTCTCGTAAATAAATATACTGTCTGCCTCTAAATAAACATAATATTCTGCAGATTTTAATTATTTAAAAATGTATTTTCAAGCTTAATATATTTATTATAAAAATAATCAAAATTTAAGTTACATTTTGGGTAATTTATTTAAGAGATTAAAATTTAACTTTACCTAAAAAAACAAACAACTTCTGAACTTTCTTTCTTAAATAAAGAAACCCTCCCCCAATGTCTGCCTAGTTCCCCCAAATTTTTCCCAGTGCCTTGGACTGTCATGATCCCCCCTGCTTTTCCGATCCTCCTCCTTCCTCTTCCTCCCCCTCGACTGCTGCTTTTTCGCTTTTTTCGCTGACGTTTCGCCGACATCGTTTATCGTTTCGGATGCTCGATTAAAATTCTTTACGTCATTTAGATAACGAAGTGCTCTGGGCCAAGCGCTGAAGCCGACTCGGTTTCAGCCTTACTTCTGCTTCTGCTTCGTTTTTGTTTTAATTTTTTTTTTTATTTTTATTTAGATTTTTGCATTGCATTGCTGATAAAATATGATAGAACGCAAACACAGGCGTCTCATGCCCAGTAACCCAGTAAACTCAGCTCTCCCCCTGCTGCCGCCCCCCCTGTGAATTCTCTGCATCTCCAAGTGAAGTGAAGTGGGTGCAGTCATCGGAATGGATCTATGGACGCCAAAGATACCCATTAGTGCAGCAATTTGTGGGCATCAAGCAGGTGTGATCGCAAATTGATCGCTGAATCGGTGGATCGTTGGGTGTGTGCCCGTGAATAATGAATAAATTAAGCGAGAGAAGGCCAAGGATTGCGACAAAAGGTATTTTAATGGCGGTAAATGGTTAAATTATACCTCTTATTATATATCTTCGAGTCAATTTTATATAGTTTTGGTAAATAATAGTCGCTGGAAGGATATGGAGTTGTCGGGAAGATCAGTACTAGGAAGGTTTTTGTGTTTTGTATATTTGTTTTTGAGAATTAAATATATTTCCAGCCTAAAACCCATTTTCTTAGACAGAAATTTAACGGGAATATATTTAATTTGTACAGTTTTAAGGTCACAAATTTTAGATATTTATATTTTTAGGTATTTATTTATATTTTACTTTAGGTTTCAGCTAAAAAACCGCGTAAATAATATTTATTTTTATTTTAAAAATATTTATTTTTATTTTAAAAATATTATTTACACGGTTGTTCATTCATATTTAATAAATATTTATTAAAAATAAATAAATAACGAAAATGTATTTTTATTTAATAAATTTTATTATTATTACTTATTATTTTTTTTTTATTTAAAAATATTATTTACAGGGTTATTTAAAAAAGTACTTTTTTTTATATTTTATTTAATTTTCTGTTGAAATCCCTTATAAAAACCTTTTATTTTAAATAGTTTTTATGGAAATATATAATTTTATAAAGAATATATATATTTTACTTTCATTTTCCCTTGAATATTTTCCCTGAAATCTTAAGTTTCCCCTCCTTAAGTGTTTTCCTAGCTTTCCTTTTGCAAATTGTTTGCCGTTTTTGGCGAAATTCAAATGCCGCCGCTGCAGTTTCCCTTTTTTGGATATATATATCTGCATATATATATATATATATATACGTATATAGATATATTGAGAGGGTCTATCTAGGAAATCGCTGAATGCATCTGCGAGATACATTATGCGGTATCTGCAGTGCGCTCGTAAATTCACTTTTCCTGTCCGCCAATGTTGTTCAGCGGCGATTGTCACCGAAGTTGTCCGGTTGTCGGCTGTCGCTTGTCCCTGTCATGCAAGTCTGTCTGTCAGCATTCTGGCATTTGCATAGATCGGCAAATAAAACTACATAAAAACTAAAAAAAAAAATAGAAACAGAGGAAAAATCAAAACCCTGACATCTAAGCTGCTGACTGTGAGCTGTGAGCTGTAGGAGCGATGCTGTGAAACACAAATTAATAAATAAGCCACATTTGTGCAGTGCACGTGCCAAACACTTCAGGTGAGACAGATGCAGTTGCAATTAATAGCATGCATTAAAGCTGCCAGCTGCACGGAGAGAAAGTTATGTATAATAGCAAGCTAGAACAATTAAATCACTTTAATTTAGAAGGAAACTCGAGTGGTTTCAGGGTTATGTTAGGCTTAAATAGGGGTTTCTTTTAATATAATGTAATTCTTTAATGGAAACATAATTTCTGACTCATAGAATATACAAAAATATTAAATAGTGCTTAAAAAATATAAAGCTTTAATTTTTAAATTACTTTTAAGTTTTTTTTTTACCAATTATAATTGGTAAAATAAAAAAATATAAGTAAAATATAAATAAAAAAAATAAAATATAAAAAAATAATTATTTGTTTTTTTAATTTGTAGACATTAAATTGCCTCTAAAATTTAAGTAATTTCTAGCTTAAAACATGAATATTTACTGCTAAACAATTAATTAATTAAAATTTCATACTAAATCTTTGAATTACTTAATTTTAAAGTACATAAAAAATACTCCTAAATATTTTTATGAAATTTTCCTATTTTATTTGTTTTTTTTTCTAAATTGTTTACTACAAATATGTAAATATTTAATAGATAAAAGAGAAAACTAATTCAAGTCTTTAAATCCTTTTATTTTTTAGTAGCTACAAAATATTTGTCAATATTTTCTGACATTCTACTAATTTCTTTATTTTTTTTTCATTTTCTATATATTTTTTTAATACAAATATTTGTCAAAAATTAAAAGAAAAAAATGTAGTTGTAATATTCAAGCCATTTCAAGCTTACAAAATATTTTTCACTACAAATACAATATGTATTTTATAAATATAAAATTAAATTTATATTAAATGTCCAAGCAAAATTTTTAAATAATTTCAAATTACATATAAAATATTCCCAAGCAATTTTCTGATATTCTCCTATATTTTTTCCTACCGTTCTCTATAATTTTTCACTACAAATACAATTTGTATTTTATAAATATAAAATTAAATGTATATTAAATGTCCAAGCTAAATTTTTAAATAATTTTTAAAATACATTATAAAATATTGCCAAGCAGTTTTCTGATATTCTCTTATATTTTTTCCTACCGTTCTCTATAATTTTTACTATAAATATGTGTGAAAAATATATAGAAAAAAAAATGTATTTTAAAATTCAACATAATTCGACTTTCAAATATTTCTCTATTATAATTTTCAGTACCCAAAAAATGTCTATTAAAAAATACCAAGCTAGATTTAAATACCTAAATTATTAAATATGTAGAAAAAAGATATTCCAACCCCTTTCTTAGCATTCTCCCAATTTCCTGTCTATTTTTCCTCCCCTCGATGCAAGTTTTACCATCACAAAACGCGCTCTAGCCTGCAGGGCCTTGAGTAATATTCAATATCTTCGTCCTATAAGCTCCACCATCAAGTGTAAGCCATAAACTGCTTAATGGCCTGCAAGAAGGTAACCCAATGCTCTGGGCCCAGCCGATGATGCACTCTGGCCAAAAGGTCCTTATTATTAGCGTTCAAGGTTCTCAATTACTCAAGGAATATATTCACAGTGCAGGCCAAATTCGATATTTGCGATATCGATGCGAGTGTTTTGCCATCAACTGTCAATCAAATGGTAATTCTAATTGCACTGCAACTGCATAAATTTGCGGCGTATCTTAAAGATACGGCGGAGACAGTGGCGCACGGCTGGAATTAAGTCACGTATTTAATCAGCTAAACAGATTCAGCAACAAAGTTGGACTCGTTCCATTTACCATTTCCTTATTTTTCCCCGATCCAGATCCCATTTTCGATTCCATCTCGAGTTTTCAGTTATTTTTTCTATTTTCCTATTTTTCTATTTCAATTTTTTTTTTTTTGCAACTCGCTGCAAATATCAAATCTCATTGCGAATAAAAAGTTTTTTGTATAATCTGCAAGGACGTTCGGGGCTCTCTCTCTCTCTCTTGACATTTCGCACGCGCTCTCAACAAGCAAATTACGTGCCTGGAAAAGCGTTGGGAAAAATCTGAGCCAAGAAAAGCGTAAGGGCAAGGGTGCTACCCCCCGCTCCCCCGCTCTCTCTCTCTAGTCATATGCCCAATGGCATTTAGACGTTTTGACATTTTTGTTAATGGCATAAGCATCAAATTACAAGCAAGTCAGCGCAAAGGCAGCAGCAACAGCCAGAATCTATTCGCCGACGGCCAGTGAAGGGTTTTCCACTCAACACACATACTTGCAAACACACAAACACACACACACACTTGGTCACAACAAAGGCCAGAGGAAAATCTCGGCTGGAAAACTTTAATCCGAGGCAAACAAACAATCTGGCGGAGCGAACGGTAAACAAGCGCCAAGTGTAATGTCTAAAGTTAACCCTGAAAACCCGGAGCTACGAAAGACGAGCTTTACTTTGTGTAGCTGTCAAACTGTAAACGGAAAATGGCAAATGGAAAATGAAGAAAAATTGTAGATGGAAAATGCACTCTCAAGCCTTTTTTTTTTTTCTAATTGTTCTCAGCGCATGAGCATCCAGCTAGCCATTCTCCAGATACAAACAACTCTTCGCACTCTTACTTTATTTATTCAAGAGCCGCCGCAGATCTCATTTCATGTTCTTGGCTGCCTTTCAGGAAGCGCTCAGAGCAGGCAACCAGAAAGGGGAACGGGGGGAGGGGGGGTGTGTGTTTGTGGCACATTGTACCAAGAATAAACATTTCTCAATCTCATTCTTCTAGCAATTCCAAGGCAGCAACAGAAGCCAAGCAAATAAGAGTCCCGAATTGAAAAGTTGATTTCGAGACCAGGAAAAAAAACTCAAAGGGGAAGCTTGAATACTCTTAAAAAAAATACAAAAAATATAAGAAAAATATAAAATGGAAAGAAAAAGAAATAGAATATAGTAAAGTATAGTAAAACCTAAGAGAACCTAGGGTAATGCTAACTAAAAAAATATTTAACAGCTAGAAAATAAACTGAACAGACTTCGAATGGCAGCTTGAGAAGTGTATTCAAAAAGATTAATCTTAAATAGCCATAAAAACTAAAAGAAGCTTTAAGAAAAATTTAAGAAAGCGATTAGGATTTATAAATTTTATAAAAATTTATTAAACACCAAGAAAACCTAGTAGTCTTTAAAAAAAAAACATATTTAATGAAAATTCAGAACTAAAAAAAGAGATAAAAATTTATAAATTATATAAAAATGTACTAAACACCAAGAAAATCTAGTAAAATCTACTAAAAATAAACATAATTAATGAAAATTCAGAGCTAGAAAATACACTGAACCTTGTCTAGCAGCTAAAATTGATATAAAAATATTAATATAATATTAAATAAATAAATAAAACCCTTGTGGGGCAGTTAAAAAATATATATATTAAAGAAATTAAAATTAAATAAATTAAATATATATCAAATGAATTTAAAATCAAAATATTAAGCATAAAAATATACTATAAAATATTTAAAATAACCCAAAACTAAGTCCAAGTCCAGTAAATATTAATTTTCTCTGGCAAAATCAAAGAAGTTGTCAATTAAATTATTATAAATATATAAAGTAAAGCTTTATATTAAAATGTATTATTATTTTTATTATAAATATATAAAATAAAGCTTTATATTAAGAATTATTATTATTTTTAATTCCTTTAATTAATTTTATACTATTAAAAGTGAAACTCTGCTTTGAAAATAAAGTAAAATAATATGTTTTATTTTTTATAACATAATAATATAATTTTGGTATTTTGACAGACATTTATTTCATTCTCTTAAATAAAACTTTAGGAAAAATAATGATTGCAAAAAAAAGAATTAATTAATGGTATAAAAATATATTAAGCTTTAAATATTACTTTTTTTCTTAATATTTCTTGTCACTTAAAATATATGTTATTTATTTGTAGGAAATTAAATCTGTTCAAAATTCGATTCATGTCAAGTTTAAAACATAAATATTTACTCCTAAACTGCAAAATCTTAAGATTCTTTAATTTTAAAATAGATTTATAATATTTCAAAATATTTTCCAGACATTTTCCTAGATTCGTTGCTATTTTCGTGCTTTTATATATTTTTATACCACAAATATATGTAAATATTTTAAGCAAACATAAATAATATCTGCAAATAAAGGGAAATATAAAAATAAATCTGGAAATCCTTGAAATTTGGAGATACAAGTATTTTAAAATATTTATTATATTTATATATTTATTTAAATATTTGTAAATTATTTTCAAACCTTCTTAGCTATTAATTATTATTTTTTTTAATAATACCATTATTATTTTAATATTTTATTTAATCAATTTTGAGATAACCCGCAATGAACCCCATAACTATTTCTAAGCAAAAAGCCTGACTAACATCCAACTTTACAAAGTGACTCACGACCTTATCTTCCGATTTATCTCTGCATTTTTCTGGCATTACATCTGCTGCGAATATATATATATTTTTTGTAATAAAGTAACCCCTTTATAGTATAGATCTCAAGACCCCATCATAACTGAGTCACTGCCTTTTTGCTGGCAGTGCTTGGAAGTTGGTTTGCTGGCCTGCTGGTTTGTTTATGTGTTTGTCGCTCTATTTGTTTGTTTGTTTGTTTTGTTTGTTTGTTTTGTTTGCTCAACAGCTTGTTTATTTGTTTGTCGCCGCTGCTCCCGCTGAGGCTGCAGCCTCAGAGCGATCGGATTACGGTTAATGAAGTCAAGGATGACATTGTAGCCAATGCATTCGGCTTGGCCTGGCCCCCACGCTTACGTTTTTAATTTCTCTTTTATTATTTTGTTTGTTATTAACCAAGCTCAGCTTGGCTCCTTTGTTGCCGGTTCCTGGAGTATCCGATGACCAGCTCGGGGAATATATATATATATATATCTGTGTATATTTAGCGAATCTTTCTCCCACTGACCGTGACCAAAGGCCTAGAAAACAGTTAGCCAAATGACAAAGGCCCCAAGAGGGGGGAAAAAGACAGACAATGGTTAACCGTTTTAAATGCAGTTATCAGTCTTGCCAAGAACTTCCTTGTTTTGGGTTTACTTTTTTCTACTATTTATAATTTTTATATTTTTTTAAATGTATACTATGTATTTTTAACTAAATATTTTCTGCTCCATTTTTAATTTAAAAATAAATCTGGAAATTTGGAGATAAAAGTATTTTAAAATATTTATTATATTTATATATTTATTTAAATATTTTAAAATATTTTCAAGACTTCTGAGCTATTAATTATTATTATTTTTTTTAATATTAGCATTATTTTTTTAATATTCTATTTATTTATTTTTAACTATATTGTTTTCCAGCTTCTAGTTTTTACTGTTTATTTTCTGCTAAATATTTTCTAGCTTAAATGTAACTATTTATGTTTTTAACTCTATTTATTTTTTACTAAATATTTTCTACACTATTTTTACTGTGGGTTTTTACTGTTTTTACTGTGTTTTAGCTTGTAGTTTTTACTATATATTTTTTACTAAATATTTTCCACAATAAATGTAACTTTTTATGTTTTTAAGTCTATGTATTTTTTACTAAATATTTCCTACTGTAATTTTAGCATGTATTTTATACTGTTTGGTTTTTTAGCTTTTATTTTGTACCGAATATTTTGTATTATATATGTTACTATTAATTTTTTACTTTATATATTTTACTATATATATTTTTACTGAATGTATTTGACTCTATATATTTTTTTGTACATATTATTTACTAATATTTTTTTTTACCAAGTTTATTTTCCTTTATATTTTTACTATGTATTTTTGGCTCTATATTTAATTACGCTTTATTTTTGTTTGGCTAAAATTTTTAGCTGTAAATTTCTTACTCAATATTTTCTACTTCTGTTTTTAAGTTAAGTATTTTTGACTGTATATTTTTATTCAATAAAATGCACTGCATATTTATTATTATATGTATTTATTATACATACTTTTATTTATTTTATTTGATTTATTTTATTTTGTAGTGAAGTCTTTTTTTCGTATATTTTTTCTCCTGTATAATTTATATTTCCTATTTCCTATATTTTCTATTTATTTGAATAATCATCTATTTACTGATATGACTTACAACATGAATAATAAGTTGATTCATCTTTGACTAATTATTATTTTAGTCACTTAGTCATCACATCTTTGTAATTTTATTATCAAAATACAGCTTATTAGGTTAATTATTAGTTTTAAATGGAACTGTACTTTATTTTGTATTAATTCTCAGAGTTATTTAAGTTTAGTTTTTAGAGAAACTTAAATGATTTCTTAGGGTTTTTTTGGTTATATATCTTAATGATTTTTAACTGCATTAAAAATAAGCAACTTTCTGATTTCTATAGCTATTTTTACACATTTTCTAAGAGATTTTTTTGTTTATTTTGGTTACTTGCTGAGTTTCATAAACTAAAGTCTTTCTTTAAGATTTTGTCTTTCTTTTCGTTTGAAATTTCAGTTCCTTAAGCTCATGTTTTTGGAGTTACCTGACTTATTTCTTGGGTATTTTTGAGGAATATATTTTCTAGGTTTTTATCTACATAAAAAAATAAACTTGCCTGATTTTGATGATTCTCCAAACTATATTCAAGTGATATTCCCTTAACTGATAAATATTTACATGATATCTCCTTTACCCCATCGATCTTCACCCACATTTCACTTTCCTTCCGGCTTTCCCCGGCTCTCTAAATAAATGAATTTTCCCCTTGGCATCTCCTGTAGGTTTGTTTCCCCAAGTGTAAAATTCTTTTGTCAGCTCTCCTCCACAGTCCCGTGGCTTATCAAGATAATTATTCTATTCTTAGACTGGCAACTTATCGCCTGATGCCTTGCCGGTTGCCAGTTGCCAGTCGAGTGGCCTCTTCGCGGCTTCCTAAATTAAGATGTTTGTGCAAATTAATTGGTCGCTGGCATCATTATTATTACAACAGCGACAAACAATTAGCCTAGATTTGTGCAACGCAACTCGAGTTGAAGCTCGCGCCGCGTGCCTCATCCGCGGCCTCAACAGCCGCACTTTCAATCTCTGCATCATCGCAGCTGCGTTCCTGCTGCTGCATTCCTCGATATCAAGCCGCAGGCAATTGTTGTCACTTGAGAGGAGCAATTAAATGGGGATGGAGATGGGCCCCAACCCCATCATCATCCGATTGAAATGAATTGCCACGCATATATCCATATATATATCCCCAGCGAGAGGGGAGATCAATAGGTTTTAACTCGAAAAAATCGTCACTCTCTCAGTGATTTTCTCAAGATTCTTGAACTTACCACCATAACTCAGATAGGTGCCGCGGGTATCGCTCTCCTGGGGCAACTCGAGGACCAGCAGGGCCGCCAGCAGCCACAGGGCTGCCCTCAGGCGGCGTTCCATTGCGGATGCGGATGCAAAAGGTCGATGCGGATACACGCGAGCTTTTGGGAAAACTAAAATTCAAAGGGGGGCAAGGAAGGAAGGAAGGAGGTTTGGAGTTTTGTGAAATTCTTCCAGCTCAATTTCTTTGCTTATTATTCACCGACAAAAAACAGCTTATGGAATGCGCAACATTTTCAGCTTCTGTTCTGTATTTTTCACTATAAAAATCACAGCAGGACACGCTGGACACAGGCCGCAGGATAAAAAAAAAAATAAATAAAAATAAAGAAAGAAATAGAAGGCCAGCGGCGACACTTCCGCTGGCAAACTGAACGCATTAACAACAATAAAAACAACAACAAAAAACGACGCAACAAAATAGCAACAAAAAAAAGAAGGATACTTTAACAAACATTTCCGCTACAAATGAAAGCAATGAAGGGGGCGCCACACGCCCACTCAACGCCACCCACACACAAAAGACACACACACACTGAGAGAGAGAGAGATAGAGAGAGAGCGAGAGAGAGAGAGAGAGGGAGAGGGTACCCACTAGTCCAGTCCAGTCCGGACTTCCGCCTTTGTCTATGCGGTCAAGGGAGGGGGGTTCGGGTCAAAAGGGGGAAAGCACTCGAAACACTCGGAAAAGGGGTCCTTGAAAGGGACAACTTTTAGATGATATCGAAATTATTGCAAATGGAAAACATATCGAAATTGAAAAGATATTATAAATATCGAAATTTCTGTAAAATATCGATATAATCCTAAAATATTTTAGAAAATCTATAAAGTTTAATAATAGTTTATAATAATATAATAATAGTTTAATTTAGAATAGTAATCGAATATTTTAAATTATTATTAATATAATTATATTAATAATATATTATATATATTATTATATTAATAATTTAATTATATTAATCATATATATCGGAAATTATCGACATTCGCTTAAAATAATGATATATTCATATTTTCTGTCATTAAAATATTAATATTATTGGACAAAAAAAATATATACATTGTTTATTGGATATCATATCGAAAATATTGCAAAGTTTTATAAATCAAAATTTAAAATATTACAAAATTTTGAATTCTTTTTTAAAATATAAATAACTTCAAAACAAAAAATTAGAAAAATTTCAAAATTTATGTTAAAAAACAATATATCGATATTTTCTGTCATCAAAAAATCGATTTTGTTAATTTAAATCGACTATCGGTTGTATAAAACATTTTAAATCGAAATCTTTAAAAATCTTTCAATATTTATTTTTAAAATTTATAGTTTAAACTAATCCTAGCCATTTCATAGACACATTTTTTAAAAATTAAACAGAATATAGATTTATCCCAACTATAACACACTGTTTTATATAAATTTACAATCAAATTAATCATCAGATATCGATTTAGTGTCGATATATTAAGCCTTCTTGCCTCTAAATTATAGAAAATTAATTTTACTTTTAATTAAAATTTGTAAAAAAGGAAATAAAATAATTTTTTTTAAATAAATAAATTTTTTTTCTCTCAAAATTAACTTTTAACTTTCTCAAAAAATGTTCTCTGTGTAACACACCAGGCAGATACATGGTGAACCTAGTGGCATTAAGTGTTTGCTTAATTTTAAATAAACGCAACCAGCATTTTGCACCATTCTTGTTCAAGGACGAGGACAAGGCCCCCCTGCCAGGAGCGCAGCACAGCCTTCATCAGCATTCAATTGTGAGATTTTTCATTCAAAAAGAGGAAACTCCCACTCGCAATACCACTTCCATTTCCATTGCCATAGCCTTTACCACTGCCTTTTTCACTGTCATTCCCTCTGCCCTTCCCACTCCCCTTTTCCTGTGGCCTTTTCTAAGGGTGTCAAAGATGAAAATTGAGCCAGAAAATGACACATTTTCTTTGAATGAGCCTGAGAATGAGCCTGAGAATGACTTGTAGACCTTCGGCGGGCATTACGTAAGCCTATCTTGGGTTCGATCAGCAACGATCTGCAACTGACTTGACTCACTGCCAATATATATATATAATATGGCATCGTGCTAAGGCCAAGAACGTGACCAATTAATACCCATGGGATTATCATTTTAGAATGAAGAGTTTGTATATCACATGGATCAGCTTTACATATTTTTTTTGGGTGTGTGTGCAAATTTTTAGCAGGAGAAACATGCAAAATGATGCAAAATGTCTTGCATAAATTACAACAAATTGCTGGAATTTTGTTATTATTTTTTATATTCATTCTTATTATATATATTTCACACTGTGTGCCACCCCGTGTGGAGACCTAATGAACTTGAACTTGATTTATTTACATGTGGCACTGTGGGAATATATATATAGAGAGACATATATATATATATATAGTATAGCTATGCCTGGACATCTGCAAGTCGAGTGGCTGTGCCGCTGTAGTTTTTTGTAGAGCGGCAACTCGTATATCGGTATCTGTGAGATACGCGCCTAAAAGCTTTGTTGTTTATGCTGCCGAAGGGGGGTTTCTTTTTTTTTATTTTGGCAAGATGCCTGCATTTTTCAATTATTATATCGCGGCAGTAGCAACAACAAAAAAGTTGCTTGCCCCCCGCCTTGCCTGGCCGCAAGTTAAGCATTTTGTTGTATGTTTCAATTAACCGGGCATTAAAGGAATGCTTTTAGTAGTTTGTAGTTGTCCAACGGAACGGTAAGTGGTCGCCTGCAGCGCGGCCAAGTTTTTCGCTCTCTCAGATCGGGTCTCGGATTACCCAACATTATGTTACGCATAATAATTGGTGAATTGCAGCCGCTTCACATCCGCTTTTCGCACAATTTAAGCAACGAAAATTTTCACACAAACACACAAAAAGCACACCCAAGAATAGGAAAAAAAAAATGTACTAACGAGATGCAGACTCTCCGGCAGATTTTCTCCATTGAAGCAATCTGCATTTATCTCCTCTGAGAGCCAAAGGAGAGCCAAAGGAGAGCCAGAGGAGTGCCGCCAGCAGGAGTTGTGTGTGTGTTAATGATGAGTTTTCGGAGTCATTAGAAACTCAAATTGCGGCCAAGCTATTTTAGCCAAACTCTCCGCCACCATATTAACAGTCATTAAAATTAATGATGCATATATATATGGTGAGAGAGAGTCGGTCATAGTCTATAAAGTAAGCGCACCCGCGCTCAGTGGCTGCCAAACTGCAGGACACAAAAAGCGATGCATTCAGCGGATGAAAAGCGGTGTAAGTTGCGAGGGATAATTTAGGAAAAGAATTTAAGGGATGTGATGAACAGTCTACAGTAAGTATTATGTATAAAAAATACTTAAAAAAATATAGGGACACTTTTTTTAATGATTTAAAGAAAAATGAAAAGAGCCAAGGCTTCCCAAAAGGGTTTAGTGTGATTTTAGGAAAGAGAATTTATTTTCTAAGAAGTTCCAGAATTTGTTTGAAGAAAACTGAGAGATTTTTTCGTAGATCTCAGTTGAAGTCTTAATTTATGTAAACTTGTAAAAAATATTTATGAATTGTTTAATATATCAAGGAACATTTTAACAACCATATTAAGGCATATAAAAAAAATGTATATTGAATTTTCAAAAGGAATTAAATTTGGTAAGAAGTTTTACTATCATTTGTAAGGCTTTAATAATGATTTGCAGTAAACCCTTAGTTTTAAGAATAAGTTGTATAATAATTAAAAATTTAATTTACAGCAGAAATATATTTATTTAACAAGTTATTCAAACTTTTAAACTTGAGACATGAAATTTAAGAATTTTCTTCGGTAAATCAAAAATTTAATAATAATTGAAGTCAATAAGAAAAAGCAATTAAGAAATAAACTACATTTAATATTTAAAAAAAGAAATGAATAATAAAGTCTAATTTACAACATAATTTAATTTATTAATTTATTTGGAAGCTATAAAGATATTTTATAAAACTTTAATAATTAAATTACAATCATTTTCTTCAAAAGATCTCAGTTTTCAAATTTTTTTAAGATTCTGTCATATTTTTAGGAGGCTTTAATAATGAAATTCGGGGATTAATTTCAAAATTTGTCAAGAATAATTTTAAAAATTGTTTAAATAAATAATCATAAGTAAAAAATAGTTCCAATTAAACCAATAAATAAATAAATGAGATTGTTACAACCCATAAAAAGCAAATAAAATACACTTCATTGAGTTTGCAAACAAAAATAAATTGTTTTTACAATTTGTGCACACATTTTGAGATGTTTGAATAATGATACACCAGGATTCCCTTCCGTGAATCTGATTTCTGAGTAATTTTTTGTTATAAAAAGACCTTCTAAAAAAATAAGATAAGATACTGAAACTGAAAACTTAACTTCCTTATAGTAATAATGCAACATTATTATCTAATATTTACACTAAGCTAAATAGCAATGCAAAAAGTTGCCTTAAATATTCTGCACCAAAGTTGGGCTTCGAGCTAATTGTTTCCCTTAAAAATTTCACAACTTTGAATGCCCCAATTTCTGGCTAATAATAATGTTTAAATAAATAAGAGACAAAATAAAATGCTGAGCTGGCGCAAAAAGCAAAAAACAAAAGTAATCAAAACTTTTCCCACAAGCAAGACGATCCTGACACAATGCCATTTTTTTTTTGTGCCAAGCGAAGCGAATTGCATTCTTGGAGGCAGACAGCTGAAGAAACGACAGAAGAATTGGGAATCAAGAATCAAAAACTGTGGAATTTCAGTTCCAGAAAATCCCGCGACTCCAAAAAATCAGAAACTCCCGACTCCAAAAATCAAAAATCACAAATGGAAAAAGGCAACTAAACCAAAAATAGTCTTTTGTATTTTTGTCAGCCCCCGTCGGGAAATTTGTCAGCGCCCTCACTAGGGTTTCCCTTGCATTTTCCTCGGCTTTCCCTCTCTCGCCTGGCTATTTTTGGGGATCGCTGGCTAATCAAAGCAATCAGTGTCTGAAATATTTAACATTTCTTCCACCGAGTGTGTCTCAATGTTTGCTTTGCCTCGAGCCAAGCTGAGATTTATTTGCCCAATCTCTGCGGCTCCTCTAACTTGTCTGATTGAGATTTACGACCTGGCAACAGGCGACAATCGCAATCACAATCAAAGAGCAGAAAACACAGAGCTGAGAGCACTGAACAGACCCAGAACAGCATTAATGGCATCGATGGCAGGCCAGCACCTCAAATGCAACCGCAACTGCGGCAAACAATGACACGAAACGAGAACCACAATTAATAACCAATGACAAATATTTGGACCGCACTGAGAGAGCTGCTGAGCTGGGCAAACAAACAACAACAATTGTTGGCAGATTATTCATTAGGATTTTGGCCAAGCGATCGCCGTGAAAATCGCAATTTAAAAATGCCTCAAAAAGTTTGGAAAAAATGTGCAACGGCAGGGAAATTAACTGAGAATGAATTTGGGCTTTCAGAAAATTTTATTACAAAGAAGAAGAACTCCAAATTAGGCTTTTTAAATTAAAAATCTAGACAAGTAAGAGTCCATAAATTTAATTTCAAATGTTTTAAGTCAGATTTGACAATGGAAAAGTTAAGAAACAAATTCAGTTCAGTTCAGTTTAGTTCATATTTTTTTTTATATTAATATTCACAATTTTGGCAAGTGCTTAGACAAAAAATAAATTTTAAATTCATTTTTATAAGATTTTTAACAGGTTATATATTTTTTTACTTTATAACACTTAAGACAGAAATAATTTTCCTAAAGAACATAAAGTACTTGAGAAATTTGCTCAATATTTTCAAATAAATTAATATTTTTATGAGTTTATAAATTGCAAACTTTTCTCACATTTTATTGATCTTATTAATTGATTTTTATGGCATTTTTAAGTGAGCGTAAGACCTATTTTTAATATTCAAATTAATTGTTAGAAATGGCAACAATTCTGGGCAAACTCTGGGACTTTCTTTAATTGATTTCACAAATAAATAACATTAATTGAAAACTTAATCAAAAAATTAATAGTTTTATGAGCAGCAGAATATTGTTAATTGTTTAGGAATTCATGTTTTTCATCTTAAAATTGACATGTAATCATTTATAAATGTATAAAAAAATATATATCTCAAAGTATAAACTGTATACAAAATTTGTCATAAAATAAAAAGCAAAAAAAATGAAGTTTCAATACAAGCCAAACTTGATTTGTATATTAAATTATTAAAGTATAAACTATATAAAAAATGTTTCCTAAAAAGAAAAGCAAAAAAATGAAGTTTCAACTTGATTTGTTAATTAAATTATTTTTATAAATAATTTAATAATTTGGAAAGGCTAGAAAATAGAGCAACGAAAGTCAGCAGTTTTTGTTAATTTTTAGCTGGCAAAAGAATTTAAAAAAATCGTTGTTTAAGCTTGCAATTTATTAATTTTTCTTAAGAAAATCCAAATTGCAAAATATTTTTTAAACATCAATGAATTAGCTTGCAATTTTTATAAAAAAAATGTGGTTTTTTGAAAACGAAACCAAAACTTGCAAAATATTATAAAAAAAATATTGAACAATTATAAATAAATTGTTTAAAAATAAAAAATAGCTCAGAAACTCAAATAAACGCACATAAAACTATAATTTTTCTATTTCCAAAGCTAAACTTTAACATTTCTTTTAGGAATAAAGTGAAACTTTTTTGATTTGATCATTCTGTCAACACAAAAAAAAGTTAAACAAAGAAATGCTATTGATTTTATTTATTTAAATATATTATACACACACACATCACACCACACCGATAAAGTTTTTCTACTCAAATGTAAAACTAGGAATCCCTTTAATAAAACCCGCCCCCGTTGCCAGATTCTGGCAGAAGGCGTTAAGCTAAACAAAGTAAGTAAATACCACAAAAAAAATTAAAAAGAGAGCAACAGAGATAACTGTTCACAAAAGTCGAAGATCACACACAGAACAGAACTGGACGAGGATTTGAATTGCGCACACCAAAAGCTGTTTTTTTTTAGCACGTTTAAAAAATATACAAAAAAATTTATATAGATTACACTTGGGAGTTTTAAAACTTGTTTTTTAAAACTGTTCTGCTTTTCTGTAATTTTTTTAAGGAGAACTGAGAGTGACGGCAGGAGGAGGATGTGCTTCTGAACTCGCGCCAACGTAAGGCCAACGTAACGCACACGCAAACGCTTCACGTTGAACTGACTGAGGCGGCGGCGGCGTTGGCCGCGTTGACGTTGAGCAGGCGTAGCGGAAAAGCCGACGCCGCCGTCCGCCAGCCGAGCGCCGCCCCAGCGCAGCCGAACCGCGGCCCGAGGGCGCCCGAAGCTTCGCGAAGCTCGGCGCGAAGCTCCCGCAAATGCCGATGACGGGACACATCCGTGCACGGACAGCCAACCAGGTGAGCTCTTGGCCGCGCAACATGTTGCCGAAGGGTTGCTCGTTCGTTGGTCGGCAACATGTTGCCATGGCCCCCGAAGATTTTCACAAAAAAAAAGAGGAAAAATTATACTATTTGCGCCTGCGCCAAGGTCTCAAATTCCGCAAAGCAAAAAATAAATAAAAAAAAGAGAATAAAAAAATAGCAAAGTAAATAAAGAATCAAGGAAACAACTGACAACAAAAACAACATCAGCGGAAATGGCGCGCCTGGCTTTTCACTTTTCCCTTGCAACATAACACAAAGCTCATCAGACATGCACAGCTCCCCCGAGGGGTGGGGAGGGGGAAGGTTTTAGGGGGGTGGGGCGGGAAAGGGGGGCCACCATTGTTTGCTGTTATGATTTTTTATGATTTCAACAGCTTTTTCCCTGTGTCTTGGCGGAGGGCAAAGGGTATACACGAATGGCAATGAGCTGGGTTTCATTTTATTAATAATAATTTTAATTTTAATATAAATAATAATTTTGAGTACAATTTTAAGGGGAAAAAAATTAAATTTAATTAAGAATAAAAAAATATTTTTGTGGAAAAGAATTACTAAAAAAAATCACTAATTTTCTTTTCCACAAAAATATTTTTTAATTTCTAAATTTTATTTCATTTGTTTGTTCCTAAAATTGTACTCCAAATTATTATTTAACAACAAAAAATTATTTAGACAATTATTTAAAATAATAAATCGATATTTCGATTTGTAAGAACAAAAAATAAAATTAAATTAAGAAATAAAAAATAATATTTTTGTGGAAAAGAATAACTAAAAATAATTAATTATTTTCCACAAAAATATTTTTTTAATTCTTAATTTAATTTTACTTTTTGTTCCTAAAATTTTACCCAAAATTATAATTTAATAACGAAAAATTATGTATACAAAAATAAAAATTCGATTTGACCAAAGCAACAAAAATAAAATAAATACTAGGTTAATATTTAAATAAAAAAAAATTTTTTAAAAAATAAATAATAAAAATAATTTAATAATTATTTAAATAAATAAATAATAAAAATAAATTTAAGAAAAAATTGCAAGGGTTTTGTAGTCTCCTGAAAAATTATCCAACACTTTGCTAGAAAATTTATTCAAATAAGAAATTAATAACAAATATATACCATATTTTTGTAACCTAAAAATTGTTATAGCATAATTTCAGTACCTTCTTCAAGCAACTAAATATTTTTTTTAGCAAAAATTGTAACAAATCATTGAAAACTTTACTCGGCCTTAGAATATTTCTATTAAAAAACTTTCGATTAGAGTTTAATTAACATCCCTTCCTTTTTGGCCATGACTAATTCGTATGACAAATAGCCGAGTTCACTCGTCTTTAAGTTAAACACAGCTCTTTTGTCATTGCATTTTTCCACTCAAAAGGCAAGAATTTATGGCTCATAGAATATGATTTAAGGCATTTGTGTCTGCAGTAGCTAATAATAAACCAAATGCATGCACTTGGCTTTGAAATAGAATTGTGGAAAAAAAAAACAGTGTACTCACAGAAAGAAAATATAGATCTTTATGGGGAGAAAAAAGTTTGCAAGCTATAAATTATTATAAAGAATTATTGAGCAACTCAAGTATATAAGAACTATTTGCATTCCGTTTTAAATATGCATTGAGATTTTCTTTGTTAATTTAAATAAGATATTTCCCCATTTTATCTATATTTTAGGATACAGAGTAGCTCTGAATTAAGAGAAGATCTTAAATTATGAAGTTGGCATTTTAATTCTTTTGAATTATTTATAAAAATGTAGCATTATTTTTAGGTTATTTAGAAATTTACTACAAGTTTATAAGAAAATTTCGATGCAGTTAGAAATATTAAAAAAGTATAATATAAATATAAAAAAAATATATTAAGAATATATAAAAATAAAATATAGTAAGATATAAAGATATAAAATTATATAAGTAAGATATATAGCTGGTTCCTTTTATAATATATAAACTTTATAGTACTGCTTTTAAGTACTTTTTTAATTACTATAAAATTTATATATTAAATAAGGAACCATTTATAACTGATAAGTAATGTCCCTTGAAAAACGAACAAAAATGAATATTTTTTTTAATAAATAGCAGAGTTTAATTAGTGTATATTATTATATATTATATTATATTATATTATATTATATATTAATAAAGGTTAATTTTTTTCAGACATAAATGGTTTATAGCAAAAAATGCCTCTTTAAAAATTAAGAATAATTAATTAATTTAATTGGTATTATACCTTAGTTAAGGATTCTTGTTTTGACATTTTTAAGGTATAAATATTTGTAGTAGTATTATAAATATAATACTTATTAAAAAAATTGACTTGGCCTTTAAAACGACCCATTATAATTATATAAACCATAGATTTATCTCCCAAAAAGGGTATCTTTGTTGCCTTTGTACTCATTTTCCTTGGCTGCCATTCTATATTTTGTCTTTTCTTTTTATTTTTTCTTTTTTTTTTCTAGCTTGTTGTGCTTGTCTTTCTTGGCTTAATTTTCGCCCTTTTTATTTGGCGCTTGGCGCGAAGAGAAAAGCGAAAATCGGTGGCTGCCTGGAAAATGGCAAATTCAATTTGCATATGTGGCCACCCAGTTGTTGTTGTTGTTATTATTATTGTTGTTGTTATTGCTGTTGTTGTTGTTACTCCTTCCGCGGACACTGCTGCCCACTTTCCTTGTCTGTGTAATTTTTTTAGTTTTGCAGCATTTATTTTTTTTGTTATTTACTTTTTGTTTATACATTCATGTGGCTGCCATTTAGCACAGTTCAGGCAACTGAAGCTGCTAATTGACCCGCACAGAAATCGTGGCAACGGGGGGGAGCCATATATAGAGGGGAGGGAAAAAAGTGCAAGTTGTCTTGGCCAAAATTTAATCAGCGAAACCAATGCCACCGCAAAAGAGCAGAGGAGCACAGGAGCGATCCATAAATTTGGAATTTTGAATACTCGCGAGTAATTGCATTTCCACCAGGCACACACACCACACACACACTTATAATGTTTTATACTCGCTTGCATAATGATAAAAACAGAAAAGCAACAAAAAACAACAACAAAAAAATACAGAATTTTACACAATTCGGGCTTCAAGTGCAAGCGCTGTGTGCACAGCTTCCATTGACGCACTTTCGAAACCAAGTTTCGGATTTCAGAACACGACACACCCTTACAATGTATGCATTTATATATGTATATAAAGATATATATATATATATATATATATAACAAAACCCAGTCCCCGCTTTGGGATGAAAGCATAAAAAAGCAGCCAGAGAGTGCAGGAAAAACCCAAAACATTGCTGCTTTGGACTCCACGAATTGCCTTCATTAACCCAAATGGCAGCGAACCGAAAACTAGAAACTGAAAAATCGGACTCAAGGTCTGTGGAGTAATGGTTTGAGCATTACATAAGGTTAAGAAGATCAAAGATCAAGAAATATAGGTCTTGGAAATATATATTTCAAAAAACTTATCTGAAAAGAGTATTTTTTTAACTTTAAATTTTGTAAAGTTGTCTATAAATGATCATAAAAATATATATAATTTTAAGAACAGAACAATCCGAATCAAGGTTGATATGATGGCTGAGAATTCCACAAAGTTTCTAGGATCGAAGATCTATAAGATCACTGAATATTACCAAGAAATATTGCCTTAAAAATTTATATATCAAAGATCTTTAAGATATTATTAGAATAGAATATTTCTTTAAAGTACTTTTATGGTAAGTTATCTATAACTGAACATAAAAATTAATATCATCTTAAAGAAACAAAATTCCTCAAAGCTTTTAAGATCAAATATCATAAATATCTTCAAATAAACCCAAGAAATATAAGCCTTAAAAATATATATTTCAAAGAGCTTTTAGATATTATCAGAAAAGAATATTTCTTTAACGTATGTTTATGAAAAGTTATCTATAACTGATCATAACAATGAATATTATCTTAAAGAAACTGAATTCCATTAAGCTTTTAAGATCAAATATTATAAATATCTTCAAATATTACCAAGAAATAAAATCCTTAAAAATATATATTTCAAAACCCTTTTAGATATTATCAGAATAGGATATTTAACGTACTTAACGTATCTTTATGAAAAGTTATCTTTAACGGATCATAAAAACTAATATCATCTTAAAGAAACTTAATTCCACAAAGTTTTAAAGATCAAAGATCATAAAAATTATCAAATATTACCAAGAAATATAAGCCTAGAAATATATACATTTCCAAGAGAGAATTATTCCTTTCACACTCATATTTATATCAAGTTTTCCATAAGTTATTAACTTTTTCAAAGGTGAACCCTAACCTATCCTCCTAATATATAATCCCAAAGCACCTCAAGAACTATCCCAACTTATGCCAGCGTCTGCCATATCCCTTGGACTTTATGACACCGCCTAATTTTTTTTTGGCTCGGGGATGTCCTTTGCCCCAGAGTCAACGAGCGTGTGGAAAATTCATTAAATTTCCAAGGACACAAGTTTTGGGCAGTGGCGGGCGGAGTCCTTCTTCCTCTCTCTTTTTTTTCTCTCTCTCTCTTTTTTTTTTGTGCGTGTGGGGCAACCTCTGACATTGCATTTAATCTCGTTGACAGCACTTAACACGCCCCCAAGTAGTAAAAGGGAACTAAGGGGGGAAAGCTGTGCCACAAGGACTCTGGACTCGGGACTCGGGATTCGGGGGTGTTTCCACGCTGCAAGCAGATTATTTAAGTTTATAATACGCTTAGGGGTAATTTTAATCTGTTGCAAATTGTTTTTGCTGTTAGCTGTCGCCACAAACACACACACACACACACTCGGTGCTGTCAGGCCCCAAATCACCATCTATATAACATATTTTTTATCTCGTTGCGTTCCGTACTTTTGTGGCATATTTCATGGATATTGTAATCTGGTTTTTTGTCTTCTCGTTGCTGTTTTTTCTGTTGTGTTTTTGGGGCGAGACAAGTGCTAGAGTTGCGGTGCCTGAAGTTGGTTTGTAATTTCACTTTTTGGTACAACATTTTGTACATTGTGTTCGCACAGTAGGAGTTTGACATAAATTGGATTTGGGTTTTGGGGGGGTTTTTTTTATTAAGCTGAATGCCGAATGTGTGTGTTCAGGGTCACAGATTTTCCATGAATTGCTAGCCAGGGAATTAATTATTCAACTAAGTGAAACGGCGGAAAGAAACCTAATCACATTGATGGAAAAATAATTATAAAAAATATATCTTAATTAATAAAAGCTGGAAAATGTCTTATTTAATTTTGTATTTTAATAATTTGGAGCTGCGGAAAGGAACACAGATGGGGAGAGTGTTCCTAGATGCAGTGTTCCAAACGGAACCCTTAAGCATTATTTATAATAAGCCAGGTAATCACATCAACAAAGTGGAACACAACCACATTGATGGGAAAATAGTAATACAAAATATGTCTTAAATAATAAGAGGCTGGAAAATGTCTTATTTATTTTTGTATTTTAATAATTTGGAACTGTGGAAAGGAACGCAGATGGAAAGTATGTTTTTGGATGCAATGTTCCAAGCTGTATTTTGAAGTATTTTAAATAAATTGCAAGCCAGGAAAGCGCCCTTAAGGAATGGTACACAATCACTTTGAAAAAATAATACAAATAATTAATAAGAGCAGCAAAATCTCATATATTTTGTTTTATTTGACCAATTTGGAACTGTAGAATGGAACAATGAAGAGCAGCAAGGCATTTTTTAAGGATTTTCAAGGAGTTCCACAGCAAAAATATATTTAAAAAAATATTTTACCAAAAAATATAACGCTCCCAAGTCATCGTCAGTTTAATTGATAGAAACAAAAGAATGTTTCCTTTAATTTACCATTTGAAACTGTGGAATGAATCGCTAAGATCACTTATGGAAATTATTAAGCTACTTGGAGCGGTGGAATAGAACATAATCACATCCAAGGGAAAGACACAAAACTGGACTGAATGGCAAAAAGTAGAAACATTTGTATTATTTTTTTTTATTAAATACTAATGTTATAAGAAATACCCTTAACACCAATAATTTCTTAAAATAAATCCAATGAAACCATGGAATAAAATACGCCGAAATTATATTTTATATGGAAAAAAAAAACCAAAACAATAATGGAATAAATCCTAAACATTAATGACAAAACTCCCCATGAAACTATACAATTTATGGCACATTCATTTCCAAGTTCCTGATAATCATACTTATTTCTGGAATATTAAATAATAATCAACTGAAAATGCGGATCATTAGCGTCAAACTACCGAATGTGGAATGGAATGCCCCCTAAGTCTAAATGGAATGGAACGCATTCGATTATGTGGCAGAAGCAGAAGCAGAAGCAGAAGCTAATGCTCTCTACACAACATTCCGATGCATTGGAAATCCATTAGAATGGCAAATATTTAACCCAATTGAATGAAAAACTTAATTCAAGTTGAAAGCGGCCGGAATAAATGAAATGAAAAGATATTACAACAAAGAACATAATGCGGCACATTTGCGGCACTCAGGGGAAATATTCGTTTATCGGGCCAATTAATATGCGGAATTTATTTGGCCATTACAGAGCCCATAGCTCTCGGAGCGGCGGCACGTCTCCCTCCAGCAATGAGATCAGCGTTGCCCAGAATAGGTTCAATCGTCTGACTGAATATATATATATATCTTAATCACTATTTGCAAAAGAACTAATAAGAATGGCAATGATTTCAAACCAAACAACAAATAGAATTGCAAATACAAAATAAAAATTGATAATAACAAATTGAAAAAAATCAAGAAATAAGTAAATGCAACTCACCCTGGACTTCTGTTCGGTTCACAGGTACATTTCCAGGTAATATCACACTCTCCGTGGGCCGCTCACAGCCAGCCTCGTCCGTCTCGTCCTGACAATCGATAACATTATCGCAGCGCTTGTACAGCGGCAGGCACTGATCGTCGCACTTGAACTGGTCCTCAGTGCAAACTGAGTGCCACAAATAAGGTAAAATAAAAGTAAATAAGAGTAAATAAAATATATATATAAATACAAACAAATATAGATAAATATAAACTAAGAAAAAAAGTCAAATGAAATGGAAAGGAATAAAATATCGAAAGGGGAATCGTCAAGGTAAATGCTATAAAGTAATAAACTCTAAGTTCTTTGTCTGTTTGAATCTTTACATTGAATTCCTAATAATATTACTAAATTGATAATTTAGGCAGATGTAAATAAAGATTTTATCTTAAAAAAAAAAAATGATAATTTGAAGTTTTATTTTTAATAATTATTAAAAAATTAAGAAAATAAAATAACAAAAATAAATGTATTAATTTCTATTTAACTTCTTGTTATGTCCCAGAAATGTATAATAATTTTGAGAGTAAGCTTAAAAGTAAGCCTTAATTTTTTTATAAATAGGAACATTGCATACTTTTGGGCAGTTCATAAGTGACAGTTTTGGTAATACCTAAATGATGTAGAATTTCTAGAATCTAAACTGTTATCTCACAGAAAATCAATTTATATATATAAATTATTAATGCATTTAATATTTATAACATTTTGACAGTATAAGAATGAGGAACATTGCATACTTTTGGGCAGTTTTAAAGTGAAATCTTCTATAATACCTAAATGATGTAGAATTTCTAAAATTTAAACTGTTGTCTCACAGAAAATGAAGTTATTATTATTACAAGTTATTGCTGCATTTAATATTTCTAAAATTTTGACATTATGACCCCATTTTGTATAAGAATTAAGAACATTGCATACTTTTGGGCAGTTTTTAAGTGAAATCTTTGGCAATACCTAAATAATGTAGAGTTTCTAGAATTTAAACTGTATTCTTACTGGACATCCATATATATATACCCAATATTAATATATATAAAATATTTAATTCAGGAAAAAAACAATTTAAATTCCAAATACTTCTCGCAAACATATTAAATCCGACTCAAGATGTGTGTTAGTTTATGAGACCCACTGAGATGACCTAAGCTAATCAGGTGACATTTACCCTTGGCAAAGCAGCCATCCTCGTCCTCGCCATCGGGACAGTTGGACACGCCATCGCATCGCATTTCCTCGCAGATGCGCCTGCCGCTTATCTTGCAGGTGAAGGTGGCATCGCCGCGACACTCGTTTTCATCGCCATTGCCAGAGCCCTCGACGACATCGCCCACATTGACGGCGGGATTGTAGGCCTGGATAAAGTTGTGCCCCTCATCGTCATCTGTGTGTGGTGTGGGGTTACAAAGCGGATTAACACAGCGATCGGAACGGGAACAGGATGCACCAAAACAGACATTAGACAGACAGCAAAGACAGAGAGAGAGAGAGAAGGAGAGATAGATAGATAGATAGCGAGGGACATGGACGACGCAATGGAGACAGATTCGATGATGGGACAATCACTGATCACACACAGACACACATCTTGTTAGCAGTTTTTGCAGTCCCCAGGACCTTCGAGGATTGCCCAGGGTTAAGAACAGTGGGGGCAATCGCTTGACTTCCGGTTGGACAAACCTTTGGGGGCGAACAGAGTGTGGCCCAGGCCCGGGATACGGGGACCAATCTCATCGAAGAAGTTCGTACGCGGAGCCGCCAAGCCCACGTTGCCCGAGTTGGAGGATGTGACCACAGTGGACACGGTGATTTCTACATTCGGTGGGGTTTCCTCGTTGCCTATTTTTTCATGTGGTTTTCAGGTGTTTTTCGGGTTGTTTTTGTGTTTTTTTTTTTTTATGGATGGAAAAGAGAGGTTTTTGAAAACATGATTTGGATTTTGAACAAGAAGCAAACCCAAGGAAATAATTAGGAAATTATTATAAATTACTTCAGTTTGCCTTCCCGTTTTTGTGGGGAGGAGGAAATGTATTAGGAAATTTTCGGGTGGCCGAATGGCATTTCACAGCGAAAGCAGCGCAGAGAAAACTAGGAAAAGGGCAACGTTCACAGGGGCAGGATCACAAGGACTTACCTTGCGTTTCCTGGAAATAGAAAACGTCGTCGGTGGAGGCGCCCAGATTGTCGATTCGCTTGTATTCGTTCAGTTGCTGCTCCAGCTTGTTCTGGAAGTCGGTAATCCGGTTGGGTATCTGCAGCTTGAGCAGCACGTGCACCTTGAAGCCGTCGTCGGTGGGACTGAAAACAATACGTTACAAAGTTAATATTGATTGGAAAATATCCAGAATAAATCCAAGCACTCACTTCACTTGCAGCAGGGTGGTGTGAATTTCCTGATCGTCATCGTATTCGGCGTAGGTGTGATCGAAGAAGGAGCGCAGAGCATCGTCCAGGTTCTTCTGCAGGGTCTGGAAGGCAATGCTGCTGGGATCCTTGAAATCACTGTCGTAGGGCTCATTCACGGCGAAGTAGGTGCGATCTGGTGGGGCAGGGAAAATAATATTAATTAGTATTAATTTTATTTATTAAAAAACGCAATAATCGATGAGAAACATATTCAAATTCTCTGATTGATTACGATACTTAATTACTTCCAAAGCTAATCGATATTATTCGCCGTAATCAATAAAAAAAATTTTTCTGATCGATTTCAAAAGATAAATTGATCGATTTTCTGTACTTAACTACTTCCAAAGCTAATCGATATTAAAAAAAAAATCGATAAACAACACTTTTAAATTGATAAATTGATCGATTTTTATGTACTTCCAAATGTAAAATTCGATAAACAAAATGTTTAAATTCTCTGATCAATTTCGATATTTAATTACTTTCAAAGCAAATCGATACTATTCACCTTAATCAATAAAAAACATTTTCTCTGATCGATTTCGATAGGTAAATTGATCGATTTCCTGTACTTAAGTACTTCCAAAGGTAATCGATATTCAACAAAACTCAATAATCGATAAACAACAATTTCAAATCGATAAATTTATCGATTTTAAAATGTAATAATAATGTAATAATCGATAAACTAGATTTTTAATTTTACCTATCGATTTCGATAGATAAATTGATTGATTTTCTGTACTTAATTATTCCCTAAGATAATCGATATTATTCGCCTCAATCGATAAACAAAAATTTTAAATACTCCCATCGATAACGATAGACAAATTAATCGATTCCCTGTACTCACACTGCGTGGCCTCCTCATCGTTCGAACCGGACGCCTCGGTCTCGTCATATACTTCGGGCGCCCGCTTCCGGGGATCCGTGGCACGGTTGAACACGCTTCCCGCTCCGGCGCGCTGCTGCTGCTGCTGCTGCTGGAGGTGGCGCTGCCTTTGCAGCTCACGCAGCTCCGCCTGCCGGCGCTCCTTAGCCTCGCGCGCCTTGCGGCGCAGCTCCCTTTGGCGAGCCTTGGCCGAGGTGCGACGAACGCGATGATGGCTGCGACTGTCCTCATCCTCCGGGGCGCCACCAAACAGGCGCGACAGGGAGCGACGAACGCGATGGACGCCCTTGCTGAACCAGTTGCCGGTGTCCTCCGCCTCGGCGGAAGGCAGCAGCAGGTCCTCGTTATCGGGCAAATCGTCCAGGAAGGAGTCATCATCATCATCATCAGCGTTCTCGTCGGCATCATTGCCAATGGCCTTCAGTTCGTTGGCCTCATTGTTGCCCTGCAGGAACAGATCGTCGGCGGGTATAAAGTCCAGGTCATCGTTAAAGTTGTTAATTTGCTGCAAGGGGAATGAAAATTGATTTATTAATTACATGTTTTTAATGAGAAATTTTTAATTATTTAAAAGACATATTAAATTAATAATTATTATAGTATAATTTTAGATTTAATTACTTTTTTTAAATATATTTTTTTTATGATTTAATTTAATTTAAACAGATAATGACTTTATTTATTTAAAGCAGTTACTTGCTAGGCTTTGGATATTGCTGCCCGTATTTTTCACTTTAAGAGCTAAAAATCGATTTTATTTATATCACATAAACCCAGTTTTAAAATGTATCCAAAAAATAATACATTTCCAGCCTTGATTCCTAATTTTCCCCGAAGAAAATCTGGGAAACCCACTCAATTATGTACCAATTACACCAGACACATTTGAGTATTGGCTCTTAACTCATTTGATGAGCACCTGTTGGTCATTAATTAAACATTAAAATGCCAGAGAAAAAACAATTACACTTTGTTTTTTTTTCCACACGTTTTTCTCAACGTTTTCCTTAACATTTTCCCCATTTTTCTCATCACTTTCCCCCCTTGATTTTCACTTTAGAAAAAGCCCACTCTGGGTTGTGGTCTCTGCTTAGTCAGTTAACGAACCGCTACAGTTTGTGTGGCACTGTGTCTTGGCTAGAAATTCACCACGGCAGTTGATTCAAAAAAATATACGAATATATATCTATTGATTTTATCAATGGGAGTTGTGTTATCTAAACAAAAAAAAAAGAATAAAAAAAAAATATCTTAACAAAAAAAAAATTCAACAAGAAATATATCAGTAAAGCCTAAGGAATTCCAGAATTCAAAATGCTTTCTCTGCTTTCCCTGATTTTCTCAGCTTTTTCCTGATTTTCCCCGCTTCTCCCTGATTTTCTCTAATTTGCCCCGCTTTTCCCCTCTCTTCCAGTCTGTTTGCACTCCACTTCCGATCTATTTTTGGCCGCCTTTTAATTGAGCATTGATTTCAAGTGTCAATTTCTTTACATTTCTTTCATCGGTACCCCTTTGGGACTATTTTCGGTTAACCCATGGGACCCCGCCTCCTCCTACTCCTCCTCCTCCCTCTACTCCTCCTCCTCCTCCTCACCTTGGTTCTTTGGGAGGCGACGCGTGTGCTACGTCATATTTCTTGTTGCCTTTGGCTGATAAAGAGCACTTGCCCCGCATGTTCAACATGTGCCACACACACACACACACACACCCCTTTTATCCCCCCCCTTTTCCGACCAAGAAAAGCGATCATATCTGGCCACAAAATTGATGTTCGATGCTCTCTTTGCCCTCGGGAAGCCTTTGTCCCAGGTCCCACTGCACTTTTTACACAGAGAACTATATTTATTAATCAGGAAAATAACAAAAAAATTTATATTTAAAAATTTATAAGCCAAAAAATACTATTTAAAAATTTTTAAAAAATTATAAAATATTAAATTTATATATATTAAAATTATATTATAAACTTTTATGATAGTTTTTTATAACAAGAAATGAATTTATAATGGTAAGTTTAAGGAATTGCAAAAAAAAAACTTTTTCTACTGGCAAAAAATTACTACAAATTATTTTGTACAATTTTATGACCTAAAAATATTAGAAAAATATAATCAAGATATTTCAAATATAAAAATATATATTTTTCAACTTGTTTTGAGTGTTATTTATTTAAAAAAAAATTAAGGGAAAAAAAATTTAAGAATTTACACAAAAAACAATTTTAAAAGCCACACAAAAATTTATTTTAAGTAAAAAAAACAATTAAGGGAAAAAAATTTAAGAATTTACACAAAAAACTATTTTGAAAGACACAAAAAATTTATTTTAGGTAAAAAAAAAATGTAAGGGAAAAAATTCAAGAAATTAAAAAAAAAACTATTTTGAAAGGCACAAACAATTTTTGTTAAATATTTTTGCATAATTTAGAACCTAAAAATAAAGAAAAAACATTTTAAATAAGTTTTTGCTTTGACTTACTTAAAAATATACATTTAAACTTTTTACTTTTTAAACGAAAAAATTATTTAAGGTTTTAATTCAAAATTTAAAAGTTCTAACATATTTTTTACAGTGTAGTTTAGAGTTGTAAGAAAAAAGAAGAGTGTATGTGTGTGTGTGCCTGTATGGGAATAATTGGAATGTGGGCCAAATGTGCATGGCCCGAGCAACTTCTATCCTCTTATCGAAATACTTCGATAAACTAAAAAGATAATGGCACAAGGAGTGGGAGAGAGGGGGGAGGTGGGAAAAGATAAACAAAATATTAAAATAGAGGTAGTTGCAATTACCCCTATTTTTATTAAAAATCTACCAGAGGTAGTTTGAAGTTAATATTTAATATTCATACTTGAATAAAGATCAATACAGTTGGTTAAAAGTTTTCAAATATCTTTAAGAATAATTTTACCTTAAATTTGGAATTTTCCTATACCTTCCATTACTTTCCATTAAAATTCCTAAATTTTCCCGTAATTTTCCATTAGAATTTCTCAATTTTTCCATTCATAAAAATTTAAATAAATACATTTTTTGAGGGAGCAATCAAAAGTTGAACAAACTTTGGTGACGAATTTCCACGGATTGTCTTCAGTTTTTATATTTTTTTATGAGACTTTTCAGTTTTTGAGCTCTGTCTGCATGTTGTCTACGTTGTGTCTGATTTTTTCTATATTTTCTGGTTATTTTTTTTTTGTTTTTAGGGAGAGAACGAAGGGTGGTGGCTGGCTTATGAAGCTGCATAGTCACGTGCCTCCACGAGACTTTGAAGTTTGCCCCTTGTTTTCCGCTTGTTTTCCTCGCAAGTTTGTGTTGTGTGTTTTGGGCCGGGTGTGTGTTACACATAATAATCATAATAATAATAATAACAACAATAATAACAATAGCAATAGTGCCGAGCCTAAGCTATCGATAACGCATTAATGTGTGCCTTTGATGGAATTCGCAGGTTCTAGAAATTAAACTGGAAATTAATTTGAACAGTTTGCTTTATGTTTGGTTTAAACTTGAATTGGTAAGAGAAATGGGGTGTAATTATAACTATAGCATAGGAATTTATTTAATAACACTGTTATTATATATAATTAAATCAGAGAATATAAATTTAAGCTCAAGCTCATGAATTTGTCTAGGGCTTGTACTTTGGTTGTCTTTTATTTATTTATAGTTTACTTTTATATTCGGTCTAATTTATGTTTAAAATAGGGTAGCAAAAAGTGCTTAAGTTCTAATTGAGTTTATTAAAAGTTTTTAATTTAATTTTTAATGTTAGTTAAAGGTACATTTTGAGAATAATTTCAGGCTTTTCTCTTTAATAATTATTGGCATAAATTAATATAACACTTGATTGTATTTTTTATTGGTTTAAAAACGTGTCTAAATCTTAAGATACTTATTTAATATCTAAGATGGCTTTATAAATATTTAAAGAATTTATTTATTAATTTATTAATAAACAAAATTAATTTATTTTTGTATTATTTAAAAATGTGTCTAAATCTTAAGATACTTATTTAATATTAAAGGTTTCAAAAAATTGGCTTTATAAATAGTTAAAGAATTTATTTATTAATTTCTTATTTTAAAAAATGTCTTTATTTTTGTATTATTTATTTTATAAGATATTTATCAACTTTTCCTCTTCCTTCTCTTAAAAGGAATTACATTCTTTTATGCTTTTAAATTTGCTTAAATTTTAGAGGCAATAATTTGTCATTTCTCATGACTTTATAAATATTTAAAGAATTCATTTATTAATTTATTATTTTATAAAATGAAATTATTTTTATATTATTTATTTTATAAGATATTTATCAACTTTTCCTCCTCCTTCTCTTAAAATGAATTGCATTCTTTTTATGCTTTAAATTTGCTTAACTTTAGAGACATTAATTTATCATTTCTTATTTAATAAAAGAATAAATATTTAAATAAAACCATTTACCGCCTTGTCTCCTCATTAATTTATGCCATAATTTCAACTAAAATTCCATCAATTAAAAACAAATAAATCTTATGGCTTAATATTTATGATAAATATTTATTTTTTTCAGCCAAAAATATATTGTTTTGAGTTTGAGAAAAAAAATTGCACATTTGCCATCTGCTCTGCTGCATTCCCGCCTTGATTCCGCCGGAGTCCGACTGTCCAGCTGTCCAGCTGTCCGATTGTCCGCCTGTCCGGCGGCGGACATGCTTGACACAGATTCCCGTGGCCATTGTAGCCAATTTTTTTTGTATTTTTTGCTAAATGCTAAATGCAGATTGCGTGGCGTTTATTGTGATTACACCGCTGAGGAGGGAGGGAGGGGAGGGAGGGGAGGGAAGAGGGGCGAGGCGAGGCGCTAATGCACGCAAACAGCATGGCCGGTACAGTGCCCCTCAAACTGTGTGTGCGGCGGCCGCCCACCGAGAAAAATGCGAAAAATGCAAAATGCGAAATGCAAAAATTCAAAAATTACACAAAAATTACAAAAAAAAAAAAAATGCGCCTAAAACGAGGATGAGACATGAATTATTACGCATACGCAACGTGGCAACAGTGAAAATAAATAGAATGTTATTTATGAGATGACAACGCAAATGTGTTGTCCTTGAACCCATTTGTAGATGCATCTGTATCTATGTATCTTTGTATCTTTGTATTTCTGCATCTTTGCATCTCTGCATCTCTGACAGATTCAAGCGTAAATCCCTGATAAACAAGCATACGCCGAGTGTGCTGTCAATTGTCTCAACTTGTTGCTTAAATTGGGTCACTGGAGGCGGAAGGTCGCGGCTGCCACGCACACTTGCACCCATTTACACACACTCACACCCATTTACACACACTCACACACACACCCACACCCCTTCACACTCCCCTGAATATGAAATAAACTCCCAAAAAAATCCCCACGTGCGTGCATTGAACCCTTAAATGGACACAGATTTTCCGTTTCTCCCCAGATTTTTTTTTTGCTTTTTTTTCAGACTCATTTCCTGCAAGACAAATTACACATTGAGACTGAGGCGGTGGGGTTACTGCCACTCCCCCCTTTTTGGCGGCCAGTCATAAATTTGGCAAACATATGTGTGCTGGCAATTTATTTTCATCTACTCGCTAGTCGTATGTTCAAAAATCGCAGACAGCCAGCCAATTCTCGTTAAATCGATCCCGAAAAATCATGGCAAAAATCATGGGAGGGGATGAAAGGGGGTGGAGTGCAGGGATTGCGGGGCAGACAGAGGTCTGGCCGGCTGACAAACCGAAAGAAAAAGTTATTGACTAACTGACTGACTGACTGACTGCGCACAATTTGTGGCCACCAGGCACGGCACAGCTCACACAAGCCGCAAAAAACGAAATAAAAGCCGAAACTCCCAGAGAACATAACATATAGCGAAAAGGGGACAGTGTGAACTTGAGCAAATAATTAATATAAATATAAAAAAAAATATATAAAATATAGAAAATATATAAAATATATACAAGAATATGATACAAAATTAATATACATAAACAATATATAGGGAATAAAATGAATAATAAAAATAATATATAAATAATTAAATATAAAAAATATATAATATAGAAATTATATAATAATCTTCAGTTACGGAAAGTGTTTCAGGCTTTTTTTGCAGAGATCTCTTAAGAACTCATTTTAAAAGCCATTAAAAAAATATATAGAATAAAGTCAATAACAAAAATAATATATAAATAATAAAATATAAAAACAATATAATATAGAAATAATATAAAAATCTTCAGTTAAGGAAAGTTTTTCAGGCTTTTTATTACAGAGATCTCTTAAGAACTCATTTTAAAAGCCATTAAAAATATATAGAGAATAAAATGAATAATAATAATAATATATAAATAATAAAATATACGAAAAATATAATATAGAAATAATATAAACATTTTTTAGTTAAGAAAAGTGTTTCAGTCTTTTTTTTTACAGAGATCATCTCTTAGGAAATCATTTTAAGAGCCTTCTTAAACCCTTTAAGCCACTTAAATTTAACCTTAAGTATTACTTAAAATTGATATTGAATTAAAGTATTAATTCATTAATAAATCAAATGAAAGCATACATAATAAAATATATGTTTTTTATCTTTAAAAAAGCCTCTTAGAAACCTCTACCACATTTTTATTAAGTTGAAATATTACATAAAATTATGTTTAAATTAAACTAAAATGCATGTTTTTTTTATCTATAAAAAAAACCTCTGGAAACCTCTACCACATTTTTATTAGTTTTAAATACTACATCAAACGATGTTTCAATTAAACTACTAATTTATTATTTATGAGCAAAGCATAAATTATAAAAAGTATAAAAAGTTCAAGATTAAAATGTATGTTTTATTTTTATATACAAACAAAAAACCTCTACCATATTTTTATTAGTTTAAAATACCACATAAAATTATGAATTTTATGCATAACATTATGCTATACATTTATTATAAGATGTTTGTTAAGTTTTAAATATAGATTTTATTTCATTTAAAAAATTTGACATACATTTTCTAAAAAACTTTTTAAAAAATATATATTTTTGTTTAATATTTTTGAATAGTTTCCATTTTAAAATATATTTTCGAAAGACTCTTTTAATATATATAAGACTAAAACAATTTTTTTAATATTTAAATAAAGTTAAATTTAACCTTTTAAAATTTTTTTCTAATGACAAAAATCCTGCCATAGTCAATGTAACCCCAGGACAAAAAGGGTATCAGGAATTAGGCAGACAATATGAAGCACACACACAGACATGTGTGTGCACAACTTTTGTGTGTTGGCCACAATTATCACAGAACAGGGAGGAGGGGAAGAAGGAGAGAAAGGAAGAGGGAGAGAGAGGAAGAGGAAGAGAGAGAAAGAGAAAGACAGAGCAGGGCAAAGGGAAAGGAAATATGTGGAAAAGGGAAATGGCTTTCCGAACCAAAAGGAAATTGAGGGTAGAGACCTGCGAAAATTTGATTAAAAACTAGCTTCAAGGTAATTGCCAGACAATTTTAACTGTTCCTGCCTGGCTACTTTTCCTCGTAGTGCTCCTACTCCTAGTTCTCCCCCTCTTTGTCCTCCTGCCTCCCTCACCTTCCCCCCCCAGATTTGTTCCTACGAAAAAAATTGCGCATACGCCACGTATGACATCGCAACGCAACGATCTGGGTCTGTGGAGCAAGTGCAAAGCAATTGACGCCGTCGTAATCCGTAATCCTCCTCCGCTGGTAAGAGATTGCCGCCGTCAATCATCATTGCCACCATGTGCCACCACCAGCGAGAATGCAACGCGAATGCCACGAAAATGCAACGAAAAATTCCATAAAAAATGCCACAAAGATCTCAAGATCCACACGGAGGCTCGTTCTGGGACCCCCGGTTGGGTCTCCAAATCCAGATCTCGAGTCCCGCTCAGCAGGAAATATTTAGCAAATCGTTATTGCCTCACACAATTTTTGCTTGGCTTTAATTAAACTGTACGTTTTAGCAATTGCTTTGATTTAATTAGTTTTTTTTCGACTTATATTTCTGCACTGTGGACGGCAATGGAATGGAATTCTGTAGCTCAGGGATGAGAGGGGATTTTCCTTGTAAAATCATAGAAAGGAAAAGGGAAAAGATATTTTTGATATTTATTATAATATATAACTAAAAATATTAACCCATTTAAACACTAAAAGAAAATCTCTAAAATGTAATTTTAAATAAGAAAAACTCTTTGCTAATGTTGCACTTTCCCTCAAAAAATTCCCCCCCAAAGTAGGAATTAAGGAAGACAGGCAAATCTTTGTTGCTCCCAGAAAAAACCCCTTAACTTGTGCAAACATAAACAAATAATTCAATTCAGTTGCCAGCGTTGATTAGCACTGGGAACTGACCTTTTGTCTTCTTTCCACCGCTGATCTCTGGGCTCTGAACCCTGGCACCTGCTTTTCCAGCAAAAAAAAAAATAAAAATAAATAAAAAAAATAAAACCATGTGTCGTCGAGCTGCTTTCTCACAATGGTTGAGGAAATTAAATTCCACACAACAATGAGCAATGAACAAAAAGAATATATATAAATATATGATATATAGAAAAAATAAGAACAAATAGAGGGGCTAGGCAAAACTAGAGCGATTTTGCAGGACTCGAAGTAAAGGATACCCATGTTTGTGGGGGAATTAAAGCCTTTGTTAATTATTTAAAAAGGGAAAAGTAGCTATAAATTTTGTTTTATATATGTTTTATATATTCTGTAGTGAGTAAAGATATTAACAAAAAAGCATAATAAAATATATAGAAGTAGAAAATTTATTAAAATTTTAACTGCTTTTCTAGAAAATCTTAAATTAAACTTTTGTCTAAGGAAAATCCACAGTAAACTTGGAAAATAATTATAGTCATTAGTAATTTTATTTTATAGGGATAATAAATAAGATTTTTGGACTAATTAAATGATAATAAAACCAATAAATAAACATAAATACAGAAAACACTTTCTTTTTTTAAACATATTTAATATTAATAAATATATTTAAGCTTATTTAGAAGGTAAAATATATTGTCAACAAAATAATACTTTTAATAATAAAATAAATAAATACAATAATAAAATAATATTAAGAAATATATTAAAGCTGATTTAGAAGGTAAAATATATTCTCAACAAAATAATACTTTTAATAATAAAATAAATAAATACAATAATAAAATAATATTAATGAATATATTTAAGCTGATTTAGAAGGTAAAATTTATTATCAACTTTTAATAATAAAATAAATAAATACAAACAAGATATTCTTGTATCTATAAATGTACATATAAATGTACAAGAAAAAGAAAGTCTTGTTGCATTTTTTTTTAATATTAAATTTCTATAGGAATATATTGAATATAATTTCCATATATTTCTATATAAATTGAATATTTGTATAGAATGGAATTAATATAATTAATAATAAAATAATAGGAATATTTAAAAAATAATTTAATATAAAAAATAATATAATAATAATGATAATTCAATACAAATTTAATATATTTTATAATATTCTATTAATAACATTAATAAAAATACTAGGAATAAGGATTAAACAAATATAAATTTACGTTTTAATGTTTTATAATATTCTATTAATAACATTAATTTAAAAAAAATACAAGGAATAATGATTAAATAAATAAAAACAAGACTCTCTTTTTGAATATAAATTTAGTATATATTATAATATATATTCAGCAATTTAAGAGGTAAAAAATATGTTTTTGAATCAATAAAATATTTATCAATATAAAAAAATGTTTAAAAACAAACAAGACCCTCTTGTAAATATTAAAATCAATAGAAATGTAATAAATTTCTTCATATATATAATATATATACACTTTAAAACCGCAAAATTCCCCTCAAGTTCTCCAAAAAACTATAAAGAAGTTCTTCTCCCAACCATAACCAACATCCCCACCTATCACACCACTATTACAGGGTATGCAAGACCGCAGTCAACAAAGTGGCAAAGTGACACCTGCTTGAGCTTTGATTTGTGGAAGGGCATGACGGGCCTGGGAGAGGTTGTAAAGCAAGTCAAAGTTCAGCCTTGCCTGACAATGTTGTTGACGCTAATATTTATGTTTTGTTGCTGCTTTTTCTTTTCTTTTTTTTGTTCCTGCTACTTGTCTTTATATTTTTTTGTTTTTTATTTCGGCTTGCACAAAACTCATTTAAATGTTGAAGCCACTCCAAGGTTGGCACGTCCGTCGAGAGCCCTCGGAAAATATCGGAGGGAAAGGGAGAAAAAGTACAGAGAGAGAGAGAGAGAAGAGCGGGGAAAATGCCAGCACGCCTGGCGACTGTTGATCCTGGCCGCTTTGATGTCCCCCGTCCTGGGTGCCCACCCCACCCCCCTCTCCCTTGCTTGTTCTTTTTTCTTTTCTTTTTTTTCTTCCCTTTTCCTGGCTTTCCATGCCGCCAACTTGGGGATGCCGCTCACGTTTTGGCAATTTCTCATAAAACAAACGACCATTAACGCCTTTAAGTTGTGTCGGCAGCCCGCCCCCCTCTCTCCAACTCACCCTCTCTCTCCCTCTCTCTCTTTCTCACTATCTCTGTGGTTCTCTGTGAGATTCTCTGACAGGAGACTTGAGGCTTTCCTCGCCGTTTTCCCGGCTTGGTTGACTTGGTTCGTGCCTCATATTAAGTTGTCAGCCGGCTTGAGCCACTCCCCCCACCGCCCTCTTGGAATATATATATATGTAATACATATAGATATATATATATGTAAGTATAGATATCTGGCAGAAAGTGCAGTTACTTTGTTGCTTGGCCTAAGCCCCGTTTAATGGGCACCAATTTTTTGTGGTTTTTTTCTCTTTGAAAAATCAAAGAGAAAAATTGTCAGAATTTCAAGAGAAATTATTAAAAACTTATTTAAAAATCATAAAAATATAATATGGAAAAATATAAATAGTGAATAAAAATAAGAGAAAATTTAATTTAAACATTAATGAATATTTTTACATCATTAATTTTAAATTTAATTATTTGTTTTAAGAAAAGAATATAAAACACTCAAAAAATCTTTACTTAGAGGCTTAAATAGATTTATACAAAATTTAAGTAAGCCAGTATAAACATAAACAATCTCTTAAAAAATATAACAAAGTTAAAAAAATTGTTAATTAATTTTTAATCAACTTAAAACATTATTTCCCCAAATAATTTTTTCTACCATTTTCTTCTGCAGTTTTTGCTACCATTTTTTCTACCATTTTTCTACAATTTTCAACAATTTTTAACAATTTTTCTAAAATTTTTCAACTATTTTTCTAAATTTTTCCTCCAGAAAACTGTAACATTTTTAAACAATTTTTTTTAATCATTTTTCCCCCTTTTTCCCAACATTTTTCTGTAACATTTTTTATCCTTTTCGCAACCATTTTTATAACCTTTATCTCAACCATTTTTTTTTATAATTTTCTAGAACTCATTTCCCACTATTTTCTCTACCTTTTTTTTAATATTTTCTCAAATTTGATCAACCATTTTCTCTAAAATTTGTTGTACCATTTATTTTATAATTTTCTTTACAATTTTCTCGCAGTGCCAAGCAGCAGAGTGACGGGTGCCAGCCATGGATGGCAGCTGCTGCAAGGAAACTATCGATGCTGCAGCAGCAGCATGGAGCTGCTTCAACTTCAACTCCTACCTTCCACCTCCAGGCTCTCACCTCCATCCTGTAACCTCTGACCTCCCCCTCCCCCCTGACACAACAAAGCCAATTTGCGTGCGTAATTTGTGGCACTTACAAGCTACGTGACAATGATGAGGACGCGCTGCTCCTCCTCCAGGTGCCTCTCTTTCTGGCTTGTCATTTGTCTGCATTAGTGGGTCCAGCCAACAAAAAAATATATATATATTTATATATATATATTTATATATAGATGGAGAAGGAGCAGGAGCAGTCCATCAATTTGCATTACCTTCTGCTGGTGGTGCTTCCCCCCAACAATTGCCCCTAATTAATGTGTCTAATTAACTTACGAAATTTTGTAGAAATAAAAAAAAACTGCGACCAAGCAGGCATTAATTGCTCAACTTAAAAAATGTAAAAGTAAAAAAATACAGCATCAAATTCCAGCTCATAAAACTAGGCAATTATTTTTAAGTGGAAATTACAAAAAGAACTATAAAAGAATATAAAAGAAAAAACCAACCATGAAAAGCTAATAATAAAATCTGTTAAAACCAAAAAAAAAACCATAATTTAAAGCAATAATTTAAGCAAATTATACAATTATAATATTTTTAATTCTCAAAAAAAAATCCTTTGAAGATTGCTTTAAATTATGGTTTTTTTGGTGTTACCAGATTTTATTATTCGCTTTTTCTCTTTCTCTCTCTATCTTTCTCTTTCTTTTTTTCTTTTTCTTTTTCTCTTTCTTTTTTGAATTTAAACATTTTGTTTTTCGGCTCACAAATATAATGCCTGGTTATTACGATTGTTGCTAACTTTTATGGGCCATGTTTTTACAGCTCCTGCCACTTTTCGCATTCTCTCTTTTTTCTCGTGTGTTTTATTTCCCCGTTTTTATCGTTTTCTGGCGCACATTTTGTAATAATCTCTCTGCTTTGGTATCAGATTTTATGATCCCATGTGTGCTAACCCCTTTTGGGGGTATTTATAGTGATGATTTCAAGTGCAGATATGCCCGAGAGCAGGAGGGAAGGGTACTTACTTTAACCATAAGAACGAAACCGAAGCGTTTTTTTTTTTTTAATATTATTTTGACAGCTCTATTAATTTGCATTCGTTTTGTGGGAACAGCTCATAAATTTCCATGTTTTCAATTTGTTTACATTTCGGATTCATTTAAAAAGAAATTGAAGCTAATTGGTTGAGTTTTTTGATGGGTTTTTGAGTTGATTTTGAGTTCATTTTGGGTGTCTTTTGGATAGCTTTTGAGTTGCTTTTTTATTAATTTTTCGTTACTTTTTTGTTACTTTTTTGTTACTCTTATGTTCCTTTTAATTAATAATTTCTCTTGTCCCATTTTGATTGCCATTTATTTGTTTAAATGAATATGAATTGCTCTATTGGAGCTGAGAACTCTCAATATAAAATGGCCTTCACTCTATCTCCCTCTCGGCTATCGTTTAGTTTAGAGTCCCAATGGCCTCAATTCGTATTTTTCTTTTTTTTTTTCTACACATTTTCCCTCTGGTGGCCGCTGTGTAGCTGATTATGAAAGAACATACAAGTATATATACATATATACATATATATATATATATATATAGTTTTGTGTGTTCGGTTTGAGGAAGTGAATTCGAATTTCAATGACTTGAACTTCTATAAAAAGCCTTTACGCAATTTGTTCTTCAGCTGTTGCTCTCCGCATTGCGTTTTATGACACGCCTCGTAGTTGGCTTTATAAATCTATATATACATCTATATATATATATATAGTGGTTCATGGCTGATAAGGGGCCCAGTAAGTAGGCAGTAAAGCCAAGAGCCTACGTCTACCTCCCCTTTTTCGTTGATTACGTTTAATTGCATGAATATTAAATAATATTAGCAAAGCGGAAAATGAAGTCATAATTGGTTAGTGTTAATATTAATTATTCAAAATACTTTGTAAAATATAAAGAAATATAATTAAGACAAGGTAATAATTGCAAAAGATAGTTTAAATCTATAAACTTCACATTTATATTTCTAAAATATTTTAACTGCACTTTAAAAAGGGTTTAAACTTTTGGTAATCAGTTTGAAGATTTGAAAATATATTAAGAAAATATTCAAGACAAATATTTAACAAAGCAATCATTGTAATTACATTCAGTCTGTAGACACATTTCCTACCTAACAGCAGCCTCAATGTATTTCATTCTAAAGCCGAATTCTGATGAGAAAGTAGTTCCTGAAATTTCCTAGTATTTTCCCCATTAAAATTTTCAAACTTTTGGCCACAAAAAAAAATATTTAAAAAAAGTGAAGAAGTAAAAAAAAGTAAAACAGTTTTCAAGACTACAAATATGAAATTATAAAAGCAGTTCCAGTCACATCAAGGAAATCTTGGACCGCGCTAGGTAATATTACTGCGAGTTCTTAAAGACAACAATGTCAGCATTCTCTGCGATCCTTTAGATCCTGTGGGAACAGCGCCGGACCAGCTTCTACCTACACACGCACCGTGAGGAACCGAAAGTCAGGCCAGGAGGAAACCGAGTTCTATAACGGAGGGGACACAATTTTCACCGCCATCTGCGAGCGCGGGCAGAAGGCGGCACCACCCCGACCCGGTCTCAGCACTACGTCATCATTTCCCAGCATCCAGCAGTCAGTCCCAACACTCGGCGAGTCTCGGCATTCGCTGCTTCAAGCTAGGATCTCATGACGTGGTGCTGAGACTGGGTCTGGGTGGTGTGGCCTTCGCCGGCGCTCTTAGGTGGCGGGGGAAATTGTGACATTTCCGCTTTTGAACTCGGAATGGTGATGTCCTTAAGGGAAATGGGACTGATCATCGAGAGAGGGAGCAAAAGCTGCAGGAGCTTCAGGAAGAGGAGAAAAGGAAACTTCTGCCTGCCCGGATGGAAGGTCATCCTCCAGAGCAGATACTTTACCATTTCGAGATTCATTTTCAATTGGATCTGATCTCCTAAAGAAGTTGGAAAACCACAAAATAAATTTGGGAATGGTTGCTTCCTTCGCTTCCAGGCTCAATTTGACATGGTTTTTGATTATCAATATGGAATACTCTCTTTTGGTTGAAATATATCCCTGGATCTGGTCAAATTTATGCTTCAGTTTAGTCAAAATAAATACATATTCAAGACTTAACTAAAGATACATCTATTTTGACTTTATTAAGATCACAAATACTTAACTTCCTAATTATAATAATAACACCCTTTCCAAGTATATAAATATAAACCCAATACAAATTTCCCTTCCCTTTGCCTGTAAAATATTTCGCGGGTTAATGAGGCCTACGTTCAGAATTGCCCTGCTTAACCCTTGTTGCCAAAGTTTGTTGCCTTTTTTTGGCTATTGTTTTGCTTATTTGTTGTTAATGTTGTTGTTACTATTTTTTTACTTGCTTTTTGCCGCCTGAAACCTGAGCTCAATTAGAAGAAGCAAGTTCAGACCGCCACCTCCAGGGCTACGCCCCCGGAATTCAGCTTGGAGAGGAGACAGTGGCAGGGGGGGCGGTCTGAGGCAACATTTTGGGGGCTTCCTGTTGCCGGGAACTCGCTGCTGGCGCTGCTCCTCGAGTGCTTTTGCAACAATTTATTTGACCGACAACAGAAGCAGAAGCAGAAGCAGAAGCAGAAGTAGAAGCAGAAGTAGAAGCAGCAGTAGAAGCAGCAGCAGCAGCAGTAGAAGCAGCAGCATCTCGCAGCATCTAGCAGCATCTCGCAGCAGCATCCCGCATCCAAACATCCATCTCTCCCTCTCTTTGTGGCCACGTGTGTTTTCAGTTTTAATTTATCTAAACTTTTGCAAGTTTTAACTGACTGCCAGCAGACTCTTCTCTCCCCTCTCCCCTCTCCCCTCCCCCACTCCCCCTCTCTCTCTTGGCCTGGCCGCAATTTGCAATCTGACCTTTTAACCCCTTTGCACACGGACCCCCGAAAAAAGGGCAGACGGATGGACGGATGGCGATGCGATGCGATGCGATGCGACCTTGTAACCACAGCAACAGCACGGAGCACTCCACACTCCCAGAAAACATTAGAGGGGGGAGAGGGGAATTCCCTTACCCCCTCACCCCTCCGCACCAGACAATTTCCCATTTTCCCAGGCAGCGAAAAGAAAGAGCTCTGTGCAGCATCCATCTTCATTGTCTGGCATTTAAATGTCACTATCGAAGGTCTAATAACTATAATTATCAACGCTAAAGATTTATTTTCCATCCAAGGAACAGGCAACAGGTGCTTTATCTTCAACTTTATCGATTTTAATCGTTTACAGTGGTTAAAATAAGGGATTTTCAAGGGTATTTTTAGGTATTCAGAGAGCTAAGAAGGTAAAGTTATTATTAAGTTTAATAAAGAGATTGTTAAAAACATTTTAAATATTTTTTTAAAGCTGAAATTTTCTTTAAATAATGTAACAAGATTTTAATCATTAAAATAAGGGATTTCCAGGGATTATTCAGAGAGTTAAGAGGGTTAAATTATTAATAACTTTTATAAAGAGTTTGTTAAAAATATTTTAAATACATTTTTTAAGCTAAAACTTCCTAAAAATAATGTAAATTCGTATCTTTACAAGATTTTAATCATTTTAATTATTAAAAGAAGGAATTTTCAGGGTATTCTGTTAGCTTTTCAGAGAGAAATGAAGGTAAAATTATTATTAACTTTTATAAAGAGTTTGTGAAAACTATTTTAAATAAATTTTTTAAACTGAATTGTTCTATAAATAATGCAAACTCGTACTTTTAAAAGATTTAAATCATTTTAATCATTAAAATAAGGGATTTCAAGGGTATTTTATTAGATATTCAGAAAGTTAAGAAGGTAAAGTTATTATTAATTTTTATAAAGAGTTTGTTAAAACTTTTTTAAATATTTTTTTTTTAAGCTGAAACTTCCTATAAATAATATAAATTCGTATTTTTAACGATTTTTTTAGGTTACAGTGTTTAAAATAAGGGATTTTAAGGGTATTTTAGGTATTCAGAAAGCAAAGAAAGTAAAGTTATTATAAACATTTATAAAGAGTTTGTTAAAATATTTTTAAAAACATTTTTTGAAGCTGAAAGTTCCGATAAATAATGTACGCTCGTATCTTTACTCGATTTTAATCGTTTATAGTGTTTAAAAAAAGGTTTTTCAAGGATATTTCGGCTAATTAAGGAGTAAAGAGGTTTAAGATTTTATTAACTTCTATAAAGAATTTGTTAAAACTCTTTTTAAAATAATTTATTTTAAGCTAAAACTTCCTATAAATAAAAATTAACCTCCTATCTTTACCAAATACAATATATTTCCCAATAAACAATATTTACAACATTTACAACATTCCACAGAGTGACATCACCCCAGATGCCCTCCTTTTAATTTATCTTTTTAACCGCTGACATTAGGTAAATATTTTACAGACTCTTCAAGAAGTGGTTACTTGTGTATATATATATATATATATATATATATATTTTCCATGTTATTAGCATATATAGTACACAGATTACTGCCAGAGGGGGCCAAAACTAATATTCATTATTCATCACGAAATGAAACGGAGGCACCTCAAGGAGGCGACAATTATTTGCGGTGGCTTATCGCTGCTCCATGGTCTTCGAGTCTTTTGGGTCTTTGGGTCTTTGGTTTTTTGGTTTTTTGTTTTTTTTTTATTCCAAAAAGGTGACTGACTGCACGACTGGACGTGAGTCAGCTTTAGTTGGCCCCCAAGACTGATGGACAGACAGAGTGACACAGTGACAGGCCCATAAGGTGGGGATGCAACGGTTCCAAATTTGTGTCATATCTTATAGAAAAAAGTCTCAATAAAAAAGAGAAATATGTTAATAAATACAATGCTTAAACTATGAAAATTCCTTTAAAAAATTTAAAAAAATATTCAATTTTCAGGCTATTTTAAGAGGTATTTTTTTTCAAATATTCCTCTATTTTCAAATTTATGTTGTAACTCTGGGAAACCTCACTCTTAACTCCTTTTCCCAGTACCAAATTTCTCAAGTTTACCTTAATAACAAAATATAAACTCAAATATTCCCAAAAGTGCATACAACCTCTGGCAAACCTGTAAAAAAACAAGTTGAAAACAAGTAAAAAAAAACATGAGACGGAGTCACCACCATCAGATGATGTCATACATAGGCGCAGGGAGTCAGAGTCAGCCAAAGTGATATCACTATTCAAAATAACAGAAAAAAAAAGAAACTGAAACTATTTTCCACTGCTGATGTTGCACATAAATCAGATTTGCCACTGGCGCTGTTGATAGTGCAGCAAGTCGCAATCATTATCATCAGCAACAGCCCACAAATCCCTGGAGGCCATTAATCAAAGTTCGGCCATCAAGATGTTAGCATCGAAATTACATAGTCATAAAGCCGAATTTTTTGAGGCGAAGAGAGCTGCAGCAGCATTGAAGAACCACCGAAGAAATTGCAACAGCAACAGTGGTGCGAGGCACCAGAAATTATCAAAAAAACACACCAAAAAATTAAAGAGAGATCTTATATAATGATCAAAGGGTAATTAATTAAAGAATATAAACAAAAAACACAGCAAAAAATTAAAGAGAGAAATTAAAAAATGATCAAAAGGTAATTAATTAGGAATATATCTCAAAACTTTTAATATTATGGAAATAATTTAAAAAAGAAATACCGCTTTCCTCAAGCAACTTAATTTCTATAAGAAACTTTAAGTTACTGAGAAACATTATATTGATTTATCTGATTTAAAAAAATAGCTAAAAACCCTTTTTATATATATTTAAGATATATTTTTATATATTCCATAAATCTGTGATTATATTTCCCAGATAATATTCAAGTTCTCTGTGCAACTAACCGCTGGGTGGGCGATGCAAATCGCAAATGGCAGTGCCTCTGGGCGGGTGACGCCGCCGTATGGATGCAGTACGTCACTGGCTCCGAATTCAAAGACGGAGTCGGAGTCGGAGGTGCGGGGTTCGGGACTGGAGGGGTGTCTGGGGGCATCAGTCGGCATGGAGCGTGTTTAATTGCATGCAATTTGTTTAAGACACTCCGCGGCTACCTAAGCCACAGTGGAGACTGGCACATTAATTAAGGCAAGATGAAAGTGTACTTTATCGAGGGGAAAGTTCTTTAAAAAAATATGAATATAATTTATGGAGCTCTATATAAAAAAAAAAAATTAATTTTAGGTTTAATATAAAACAAATTATTCCTATCTAATTTTATTAAAAATAAAGCATTACATTTTAATATCCGAAAAATTGTAGCAAATTTATATTTCAAGAATATTTCAAAGCAAATTTTTAAATATTGTTAAAATTATCAAAAATTAAGTAAAAATTTAATTTAAAAATAAAATAAAATCGAGTAGCCTTATAAAAACTAACTCAGAACCGTTTTCCGAACTCAAATTAATGTATTTTTGGCTTAGTTATTATATTTTAAAGTTTTTTTTTAATCAAAAAAAAAATTAAATAATACATTTTTTTTAATTTAAATATTCAACAACCTCTTTATATTTATTAGCAGCAAATCATCTTAAAAACAAAATAACTTGTCTTTTGCATAGTCCGATATATCCTAGACACAACCGATTTTTTTATTTTTCGATATCGAATATTTGTTAAATATCAAATTTTGATTGTCATTATATATCGATACAGTATCGTTATTTGTTCATTGATTATCAGTGATTCAAAGCATTCTATAAATTCCTGTTTCTTGATGTCTCTTAATCATTATTTATGTATATTTTTTGTTAAATATCAAAATTACGACATTATTATCGATAATATATCGGTAGTTTTTGTCATTACTAATTCAAAACATTCTACAAATTCCCTTTTCCTGATGTCTCCTTTTATTCTAATATTTAATTAATTTTTTGTATATTTATTTAGTCTTTAATCAGAGTACCCACTGTAGCCGGGGACGATCCGAGTGTCTATGTGGGCCAGGCTATATGTTACAGCCACTCACAATGGGCAGACGTCGCGCGGTATTACAATTTTCGGTTTTGCGTTACGGCAACTCATTAGGCACGCACAGACGACAGACGACGGACGGAGGACGGACGGATTGGACGGGTAACAAACGCCGGACGGGGCGCCGCGGCTACGATGGTGACGAAGGCATCGTTGTAGGTCAGCAAAACGGCAACGCTGACTGCGACTGCGACTGCGACTGCGCCGCAACTGCGAAGCCGGCTTTGTGCTTCACAGTTCAGTCGCTTCTTGCCGGTTTTCCTCAAGCCGCCGGTTGTTGTTGTTTCTTTTTTCTTTTTTTTTTAAATTCTTCTTTTTTTTTGTTATTGTTTTGGCCATTTTTTGTTTGGTTTTTGGGTTTGGTTTTTGCATTCTGAACGCTTTTTGTGTGTGTGTTTCTGTGTGTGCCCCAAGTTTAAACTTAATTACCTGAGCGAGTGTCGAGTGTGTGTACAAATATGGAGCCAGTCGACGGCACTCGGCACTACGCACACTCCACATGTCGCCACATTTTAATTTCGTGTGAGAGAAGCAGCTTCCTTATGGGACAGGTAACATAAATGTCCAACTACAACTAATATTTATGATGGCTTAAATATAGGGCCAAGAAAATATGAAATTAAATAATGGGCTAATTTAACTACTCTTTTTTTGGGAATAAAAATTAAGTTGGGTAAAAAGTAGCTAAGAAAAAAGTTGCTCAGAAATATTTCAAATATTTTTTAGAAGCACTTAAACAACATAATAAAAATGTAAATTAATATGTAGTATTGTAAGTAATATATATTAACAAATTAGTAAAAAAAAACCCTGTAAAACTTGCTATTTATTTTTCCCAAATGACATGTTTAACAGCTGAACCCTGAACATATTTAAGCTCTCTTAAATATGTAATTTTATGACTAGAAAAAAACTACTAAAAACCATAATAAATGTTGAGTGCTCCTGAAGGTTTTTGAGAATAAACAAATATATAGTTTTTACTTAACAAAAAAATAGAGATTTGTTATAACATATTTAATAAGATTTAATGCTTAAAGATCTTAAAAGATTATAATAATATTTAAAGCCAAAAGATCTAGCTCCATAAATAATAATAAACCACTATTACTTCACTCTCCCCCCTTTCCAAATCTTATGACATTTTATTATATATATGGTGACTCTTATCTGATCCACATTAGTGTCATTATAATACCCCAGTGCCTGCTTTTGGGCATCGGGAGCACATATAAACGGACTATCGCCGGGGATCGGATTGGATCTTGGCTTCGGGAGAGACGTGCTTTGCATATTGGCCGCGCCCACTTGGTGCGCCAAACACGTAGCGCAATCACTGAGCCCAGACAAAATTTATAAAAAAAAAATGGAATAAAAAATAAAAAAAAAAATAAAGGAAAAAGGCAAAAAACAATCCCCAGAAGACAGTCTTCAAACTGGATAATTTATGCCGCTGCCAAGACAGTTCCTCTGCCTCAAACCGCGACGCCTTTAGCATAAAGGTTTTTAAAGCAAAAAAAAAAAATATAAAAAAAAATAAATATATAAATAAAATGCAGGAAAAAAAGATAGATAAACCTGGAGAGTCAGGAGAACTGCCAAATTGGTAGGCTGAAAATGTTTTTCTTATTTTTTTTTTGGGCCATTTGATTGATTCCTCGCCTCGGTTTTACGACCGCAGCGCGATTAGCTTTCGATGAGGTAATATCTGGGCAAGGCGATAAGGCAGCCCGATCCGAGAGGGGAGAGGAGGGGGGATCATAACGATAAGTCTGCGGCAACACGATAACTTAACCGCCGGCTACGTCAGTATTTAATTTATAGAAATTGCCCGGAACGCAGACGTGTGCCAAAGTCTTTTGGTTTTGAATTCAGATTTTGGTCTTCAGACTTGATGGGGGTCAGGATAAGACTATAGCTTAGATTTATTACTTAATTATTATTGTATAATATAGTATACTAATTATTATTTTATTTTTTTTATGAAGATAAAATGAAATTTCTTTCCTAATTCAGAAAATTAAATGAAAATTCCAGAGAATATAGAAATATATATATAGATAAATATCGGAGCTGCATATTATGTGGCCAACGTTTTGACCTCAAGTGCTTACAACAAAGGCAACGTTTTGGGTATAAAAGGTAACCTCCTGCTTTGACTCCTTTTTGCCATGTGTAACTGTGTATCTTTGTATCTAAGTATCTATGTATCTGTGCCTGCGCTGCAGTTGTTGTCAAGTGCAACGTCATCCTGCTTATTAAAGGTATTACACCAGCACACACACAGCGAGACAATGCGAAAGGGAAAAAATATAAAATAAGAAGTAGAAGTAGGAAATAAAAGTAAAAATACAACTACAGAGTGCAACAGTAGACAACAAGTAAACGTAATTACAGCCGCAGTCGCCGAGTCGCTGTCGCTGTTACTTTTGCCGTCTCGAAATCTGTTAAGATATTGCACTTGAAGAAATAATTGTAAATTTTATATATATAAATCTTTGAAAATAAAGTGTTCTTATAACTCTCAAAAATATATTTTTTGGCTGGCTATTTTAAGTATTTTATTGAAAATATTTTTATTAAAAATATTCTTATGGAAAATCTATAGAAAATGGGAAGGACATGTTCTTATAATTCTCAACTACATTTTCAGTTCATTGAAAGATGTTGAATATTGAATGAATTATCATATATGAAATATACTTTGTTTTATATTGAAAATATTATTGAAAATCAACAGTTAATTTGACAAAATATTCTTATAATTCCCAACTGAATTTTCAGCTGACTGAAAGTCTTATTTTCTGCAGAACCTTTTTGTATTTTTTTGAACTTTTTGTAAAATTTGCTTTAATAATTTTCGTTTAATTATTGAAAATGTACTTTTTGAAAACTTATAGAAAAATTAAAGTATGAAATATATTTTATTAATTTTAATTTAGTTTTTTAGTCACCAAAAAGTATTTTTTTCTATAAGGACTTTCTTAGGAAATATTATTTTAGTTAACTTATACAACATTTCTTTTTCTTGAACATATATAAAAAATAAAAAAATATAAATAAATAAATAAAAAAAGGGGAAAAAAAGGGTTCTATAATTCTCAACTGGTTTGTTGGCCAGTAAAATCATTTGTTTTCTAAGGATATTTTCTAAATTTGTTTAAATTGATTTTAGACTGCAATTAAGTTTTAATTTTTGAATTTTTCCTTAATTTCTTTTGACCTCATTTATTATTATTTATAAAAAAAAATTTTGAATATAATTTTTTATATATAATTTTTTATATAAAATTTTTTTATATATAATTTGTTATATATAATTTCTTATATATAATTTTGTATATATTATTTCTCCCAGTGCCCTTGTTGTGCCTGTAGGCCTTCTCCTTCTCATTGTCACACACAAGAATATATCTCAGGGGGGCAACCTGGGTGGTGGGGGAGAGGACAACCTCTTGACTGCGGCTTGTTGATTTCTTCTCTTCTCCGAGGGGGGGGGGGGGGGGGGGGGCGGAGGGCATTCAAGAAGGGTTCAAGGAGGGGTGACAGTGACGGCGACTGCAACTGCGACTGCGACTGCGACTGTTACTGTGACTGTGGACTCGACTCGCCTTGCTGCACATTTTGCTTGGCAGCAAAACAGAAGAGTTATTTCTTCTATGATTCCAGCACTTGAACTGCATTAGCGTAAGCTGCGGGGCACACCCAGCGACACACACACACACACACACGGCACACACATCATAACTGGGTCTAAAGCTGCCCCAGCTGACAATACATCAATGACTGTCAAACTGTCGAAGGGGTCCAAAGTGCGATGCCTTTTTTTCTTGGTTTTTTCTTATTTTTGTGACACGAAAGGCCACACATTTTGGCGGCTTTATTATACAGACATAATGTACACGTAATTACTATATGCATATATACCATCCCAGACAATTAACATTTACCATTTTAGCAGGTTCTACGAGCTAGGGAAAAAAATTAGAAAAAAAAAAATTAGAAAAAAAAATTAGAAAAAAAATAATACAAAAAAAATAAAAACAAGAAATAAAAACAATTTGCCAGCTGCCAGTTTTTATGGCTAAACCCTACGTTTTATGTAAATTTCTAAGAAAATGTTTTGGGTGTAATAATTGTGGGCTTATAGCTCAAGCTTAAGATATGGAGTTTAACATGGGGTTAAAAGTCAGTTTTAACATTAACTTGGGGTTTATATACTTGACTGGAAAAAAATCTTAAGGGTGTTATAAAAAGAAACTAAGGAACTTGTAATTTTTAGTTGTCTATTTTTTATAATATTTAATATTGTATTTAATCTTGTCATTTATTGAAATATTAAATTTATATATTAAACCCTCACTTTAGCCATTATTTACATATTTCTGTATTTATTTTAAAAGTTTAAAGAATTAAATAGTCATTATTTATAGATTTCTGTCTTTTCTTTATATTTTATTTAATATTATAATATATTTAAATATTTAATTAAAATATATAAATAAATATTTAATTTAAATATATTAATTTAAATATATTAAACCCTCTTTGTAGCTATAAATTACAGATTTCTGTGTATATTTTAAATTTTTAAAGAATTAAATAGCCATTACTTATAGATTTCGGTTTTCCTTTAAAAATTTAAAAATATATAAATTTAAGAAACCTTTTAAAACAATAAGTTAAGTGGTAAAACAAATAATTTCTTTACAAAAATTCTGAGAAGTAATATGAAAAAGTATCTAACAAAAATCTATAAAATAAATTCTAAAAAAATCAAAAACAGTAAATAAAGAAATCTGAAACCATCTCAAAACTCTATCCATCTCACTATCTTTTTTATCTTTTAATCCCATCATGTTCGTCCCCCCCCAAAAATTGTGACCAATGTCTGTGGGATGTCAGCTTGGGATCTCCAAGGTCAAGTTGCTCTTGTTATTAAAAAAAAAACTAAAATAAGAGAAGAAATAGAAATCGTGGCTGTCTGAAGTTTATATTTGGGGCTTTTATTTTGTGTTTTGGGCTATTTCTATTTCGTTTTTTTGTTTTTGATTTGGCGGCACGTTTCATTTGTGGCCCGAAGAGACAAACACACACAGAAAACAGGAAATAAATCAAGTTTGGCTTTTGGTCAAGAGTCAACTTGGCAGCGAGTGTTTGTTGTAGTCGCCGTTGTTGCTGTGACAGCGACAAATATTTGTCTTTTGACAGCTAATGGGCTCATTTAGGGGTTCGATCGGGGTGTATATCTGTATATATATATCTCCATATATATATCTATATAGCTACCCGTATGCATATAGCCAGAGGCGGGGCTGGGCAAGCGTCAAGCTGTCTCGAGTCAACGAGTCTCTTTGAGTCTCTCGAATCGATTCCGAATCGAATTGAAATCAAATGGAAATAGATTTTGCAAAGAGCAGAGAGGGGAAAGGGGTTTTTTTTTGTTAATTGAATTATTAATGCATAAATCAATAAAGCGAATTGGACGGGGGATGATCGCGCGATAATGATTATGATGATGAGATCTGGGGGAACTCGTTTCCATTCTACGTTTTAAGCTAAGAATCTAAACCAAATCCAAGTTAAGGCAGCATTTGTCATTTAATTTGTCACGAAGAAAAAGTTATGGTTTTAAAAAGGAGGATTATCTGGTAAGAACTTGGATAGAACAGAGCCTTAAATTAATTTTATGTATTATCTGGTAAGAACTTGGATAGAACAGAGCCTTACATTTATTTTATTTAAAGTATTGCAGATAATTTAAGACTAAATACGACTCTAAAGAAATGATTTTTATATATATTTATATATACAATCCTCAAATATTTCTATAGATAAGCATTTATCTAAATTTACATAAATTTATATATATTCCTATACATCTTATAAACCTTCCCTTATATATTTCTATATTTTCCCTTGAACTCTCTTCCCTTTACACCTCCCATTTTCCACTTTTCATTCACATTTATCTCGAGTTCCTGTGTCCGCCTTGAATTCCCTTGAATTCCATACTAAACCCCCATCTGTGAAACCCGATTTTGTGCCTAGTCTGTCTGGGGAATAATGCCAGCTGATTCCAGCCAGAAGCTAATGAACTTGGTTCACAAAGCGCTGATCTTGGCAGAAAATCATTTTTTTGTGCACCCGACACCTCGTTTTCCAGCATAATAAATGTTTCCAATTGCAGGGGAATATATGTATATATATCTTCCTCTGAGAGTGGAGTGTGTGCACGCGTTCTGGGCGATCCAATCCGACACCGACATCGAATATTTGAACGCTGAGTCAACCCAAGAAATGGGGGGAGGGAGGGGGGCCACTTAGTTGGCCAGTTGGTTTGGGTTAATGGGCGGCAAAGATAAGGGGCAACTAGTTTTTGGGCCAAATAAAATAATCATTATAAGCCAGCTTCTGCTTGGAGTTGGAGGGAATCGAACAGAAAAATTTAAAAGAAACTAAAACAATACTCTATATAAAATATATGGATTTTTAAGAGGTTAAATTAAGTTAATTATTTCCTAAAATTATATAAAATAAAAAGATGTATTATATATTTATAAAAATTAATTTAAGGAACTCAGACACACATATTCAACACTCATTTCCTATAGAGCTGCGAAAAAATCGATTTCAACATCGATACTATCGATTCTTTTTTTTTCAGGTCGATTATCGATTTGGTTTCAAATGTATCTCAATGGATACATTTTTGGAGGAAAATAAAAAATAAAATAAAAATAAAAAAAAGTTAACAAACTTTTTCGATTAATCGATATAATCGATTTTTTTTCTGAAAAGATCGAAAAGAATCGATGCTCTGGGAATTGATGTTTTCCTACCCTTAAACTTGTCACCATCTGAGTTTGCGGCCTTTACCATAGAGTATATAAATCAGAGATAGAAAAAAAATATATATAAACCTGTTTGGTTAAGGAGTGACGATCTCACACGATTTTGGTCATGCAAATGTCAGCGGCAATATGCATTAAATTAAATAAAATTAAGATTCATCAGCACACGAGTGCCGCCAGTTTGACAGTCACTGTTAATGAGGGAGGGCTTACTCCCCCTTACCATTCCCGATCCCATTCCCGGTTCCCGGTTCCCGTCATAACCTGGCCCCCACTATCAGTCAGTTGAGACCTTATCAACTTGGCAACAACATGAGCATATGAACTGCAGCAAAAGGCAATAAGAAACTATGCCACCTCTATGTATGTGACTCCTATATCTTATCTGGGCCCCACACTGGGCTATGGGTTTCTTCCAGATACTCGTACGCCTTGTGGGCTTACATTGGGTAGACAGACCAGGCGTTAGTTCGAGGAACGGAACATATTTCTTTAATTGACTGCGGCAATTAGCTCAAAACTGAGAGCCTTTGTTTTTTTAACGCTGCCGAAACAGAAAACAAATTCGATGAAATATCAATAAAGTAGCTGACACGCCGAAATATATATAAATATATAAATATTTTATGCAGCCCACGCCAAGTAAGAGTCGAAGTGGAAATACACTTTAGAGATGTTATCGGGTCGAAATTATCGGTATGATCGATTCTTTGACTCTGTTAATCAAAGTGTTTTTAATTTGTTTAATTTCTTTTTTATAGTAATAAGAATCTTTATGCTTTTATTTGCTTATGAGGTGGAAACACATTTTAAAGGCTATCAAAACTTGATTGAAACTATCGCTGAAATCGATTTTTTGACTCTGTTAATTGAATTGTTTTTAATTTTATTAATTTATGTATAAAAATAGGAATTTTTATGATTTTATTTGCTTACAAATGAAGTGGAAACACACTTTTAAGTATTTAAAGGGTGCCTGCTTTCAAAATCTTATTCAAATTATCGCTAAGATCGATTGTTTGACTCAATTAATCGAACTGTTTTAGCTTTAATAATTTTTTATCCAGTTTAGTTTTATTTTTATTTAAAAAAATAATGTATTATTGGGTTTTACCTTTATGGGTAAATTTTATAATCCGAGTAATTGAATTCTTTAACAAAATAAATCGATAACTTTTTATTATAAGAATTATAAAAAATACAAAATATAAAACATAAATTCTATTTGTCCCATTAAAAAACTCACTTGCAGCTACTACTTCAAATGGAATCAAAATCAAAACGATTATTCGTTGAAAATCAAAGTGTTTGTCATGGTTTTATCGTATTTTCGGTGTTTTCTATTTTATTTTTTTGTCGTTTTTTGTTTCTTTTTGGAAGCTTATTAAAGCATAAATATATGCAAGTCGCGTAAGGCAATGGCAAATTAACGAATTTGCATAATTATGCATCATTTTGTTGGCTTGTTTGATTGCTGCTTTTATGCTTTGTTTACTAATTAATTGGGCCCAAAAAAAAAAAGCTGGGCGCAGTTTGGCAGGAACTGGACTCGAGGCAATAAGAAAAAAACGAAAAAAAAAATTGATTGCCGAATTTATGGTGGAAATTAAGGCTCCGCGGGCATCAATTAATACAAATTGAAATGATGTGAATTTCCATTGAACACATCTCTTTTCCTTTTCATCTTTTATTGTATTTATCGCCGTCGTCATGCTCCAAATGGAGATCGCCAGCGATGATGCAACTCCAATGGCATCGAGACACATATCTGCGATCTGCGATCTCCGAGACGATGCTGTGCAGGCATTTTTTAATTTCCCCCGAAATAATAAAAAAGCGTTTAAGATTTATGAAGACGATCCAAAAAAAAAAAAAATTAAGAGAAAAACAGAAGCCACAGCCGCCGCCTGCTGATGTCACCCGCATTATCATCACGATCGTTGTTGGCTGGCATTTTCATTAATTCTTGATTTTTTCCAAGCCCATCCCTGCTCCCGATTATGATTAACGATTGGCAAAGAAATTCGAGATCAATTTTCTCAATTGAAAGCGTCCCAAGCATTTCCGTTGATTAAACCCCAACCCGAAACCCAATTCCACTCAATCCCAATCCATCGCCTAATTCCAAATTCAAATAAATTTTACTCCTGGCAAGCATTAATTTATCCATGAAACTTAAAGCGAAGCGAAACCCGTTTCAAGATCATCTGCCTTGGAAATTGTTTATCTATTATTGATCGGCAGTCAAAAGTTTGCGAATGGGCCACAGATTATGGGTGATAGTATCGAAATGTTGGTTGGTTTTTTTCTTTTTTTACTCGAAAAACCCATTAAAAAGGGAAGGAGATCATTAATTGAAAAGGTGCTGGAATATTTGGAAATTATTTCGATTTATTTGGAAAGTAAATACTTGAAAAGCCTTAAAAATATGGCATAAGTAAAGGTTTGAAAGGATTGAAAAGGGGATTTCCCCTAAATAAATAAAAAATATATTTTAGAACTAAAATAAAGTATTAACATATTTTTCTATATTTTTGAAACAAATACTAAGATAGGGGGAACTAATTTTCATTTTGAAATTTGAAATTTGAAAAGAAATTTAAGAAACTAATTTTGATTCATTTCTCTATATTTTTAATGAATCGATTTTATAATAAAATGATTTAAATTTAAATAAATATTTATTTATTTTATTTATTTTATTTATTTTATTTATTTTATTTATTTTATTTATTTTATTTATTTTATTTATTTTGTTTATTTTATTTATTTTATTTATTTTATTTATTTTATTTATTTTATTTATTTTATTTATTTTATTTATTTTATTTATTTTATTTATTTTATTTATTTTATTTATTTAATTTATTTTATTTATTTTATTTATTTTATTTATTTTATTTATTTTATTTATTTTATTTATTTTATTTATTTTATTTATTTTATTCAATTTATTTATTTTATTTATTTTATTTATTTTATTTATTTTATTTATTTTATTTATTTATATATTTAAAATATATTTTACAACTTACACATTTAGAATACAAACTTCCCTGAAACCCTTCCTTGCAATTCAATTTTACCCATAAAAACCTCACACATTTGATCAATTTATTATAGTTTAATAAGGAATATATATATAGAATATATATAATTGTGTTCAACGTGATCGGTGATTAGATTTCATACAATGTAGCCACTAAAGCCAGCATTTGCATCCCCCTTAAAAGGGCTATTAATTTTTTTGAAAAAAAAAAAAAAACGAAAGATTTATAGAGCCCAGAGTTGTGTGTGGCTTAAATCGATGATGCCTTGAATGTGGAATGAGTATGATGGGGGTATGGACATGGAATGGGAATGGGTATAAGGAGGAGACCCTCCCAAAAAAAAAACAAAAAATTATATGCCTCAGCTGCATACTGATGCGATGTGTTGATGGGATCATTTCGCTGATTTTCTTAGATTTATTAGAACTTTTTCGCGAGAACATTTGCCTAAATAGAAATTTAAATGCAATTTTCAAACACACAAATTTTTATGGCGTCATTTTGTTTATTTCTTTTGTTCTGCGAGATGATGACACAATGGTTTATATATATAATATTATATATATATATAAAGCACCCACTCTCACAGCCTGCATTTTGCAATAACTTTGAAGGCAAATTGCGACAGTTTCGGAATTTTTCTTCCGAGAAGAACGGGCGGTGGCTGCTGTTAATGGGTGTTGGGTGTTGGTTTTTATTTGCTTTTGTTGCTTTTTTTTTTTTTTGCTTTTTCTATTTTCAACATTTACGCAATGCAATAGTCAAACAATAATTGCTCATATATATGCCTCTCTCTCTCTGTATATATATATATATATATCTGTACAGACGCGCCATGCAAATATTAAATTACATTGCAAAGTGAGAAACAAAAAGTCAGGCTGAGAAAAATTGACTTTGCACTACTTTTTTTGTTTTTTCCTGGCATTGGTTTTCATTCCAATACCCGGCATGTGTTGTTTAGTCTACGGAGCAAATATTTCAATGGATATATATATAAATCACATATCATATATATATTACCTTATCACCTGGAACTACTAGAGGAAGACAGAGAGAGAGAGAGAGTGGAATGAACTCTAATGAACACCATCGGGGGTTTCGTTTGCATTCCAATTCAACTCCAATATCAATAGCCAAGCGAAGCTCATCGAACTCCCAGACTTTTGGTATCTTGTTCTATAAATAAATGCTTGCCTCATAGTCAGTTTTTGCTTAGATTTCCTCAGTTTTCCTAGTTTTTCCCAGTTGCAACAGTCGCATACGTCACGCCTTGGACGAGGGCCAGGGAAAACGGATCCCGATTCCAGTCCTTCTGTCTGGGAATCCAACGGGAAGGCAGAGAGGTCACATGGCTTAGTGACTAATGATGTCCGGAAGCTGTGCACCAGGCACTACATATAATATATATATACATATTGTTTATATATTATATATGCCAATTGACAAAGTTAATACACACGAGCAGCGATATCGCCAGATATCGGGCATTATAGGAAAAAGCGAACCAGACACTTCAGGCTGTGGCACCTCGCACCTCGCACCTCGCACCTCTTGCCTTGTATAAACAGTTTTAAGTGTGCCAGTTGTCCCTGCGGCTGCCCCTTACACCCTACCCCTCCCCTTTCGTGTTGAACTTGAGCTCAAGTGGGCGGACGGGGGAAAGGGGTGGGGAGGCGGCCTGCAGCCTCAATGTAATATTTAAACAAATGCTCGCCTGACTCTCTTCCACTGAAAAATGCATGTGATCGTGCAAAGACCTGCAAAACTGCACAAATAGCTGTTGTTTTTAGTAAAATTAATAATATTAATTTATAAAAAATAAATTAAATATAAAGGAAATTGCCCCTTTAAGTAGGCAATAGGTTTTATCTTAGAAAAACTGGCTATTTCATGGTAAACCATCTTTTACATTTTTTCGCTTAATTTTAACTAAATTAGCTTTTTGATACATTGAAATTCTTAGATATATATCCCCGATCCTGGTTAACAGTGTACAGATTCACAGACAGAGAGAGACAGAGACAGAGACAAAGAGAGAGAGAGCGAGAGACATGGCAACGTATCACATGTGTGATGATGATCGAGGGTCCAACATCTTGTGTCCATATGTTGCACAAACAAACAATCGAAACAGAAACCGTGAAGCCACCAAAACAAGAAAACAGCAAAGAGGAGGAGGAGGAGAAGCAGAAGGAGGAGAAGAAGGAGGAGGAGGAGGAGGAGGAGAAGGAGGAGGAGAAGGAGGAGGAGAAGGAGAAGGAGGAGAAGGAGGAGGAGGAGAAGGAGAACGTACCGAAGGGAATGTGCCAACGGACGCATCTTTACACAGAAAAACCAAAAAGAAAAACAAAGGAAAAAAAAAACAACAACACATAATCCGAAAAGCCGAAAAAGAAACCAAACTGAAAACTGAAAACTAAAAACGACAACAGCAACAAAGTCAAAAAAGCTGCAAAATGAATTTAACTCATCTGCTGCCTGTGTTTTCTCGGGGTCTTTTGGGTGCTTTAATTTTTTTTTTGTATTTTTCTTTTTGTATTTCTTGTTTCTTGTTTGGTTTGCAGTTGCTCTGTTGATGATGCAAATATTTTGACAGTTTGTTTGACAGACAAGTGGCGGGGGTATATATATCAGGCCTATATAGGGAGGGGAGGCCAATCTGTGAGTGATATAAGCCTTATGACCGGCGCCCTTATAGGAGGATGTGTGCGGCGATGTAAACAACTTAATTCTTGAGATCAGTTGCCAGATGGCTAAAAACTGTTTCAAAAAATTCAGATAATTAATTAATTGCCTAAACATTTTGTTTACAACTAATTTTAATTAAAACTAATTTTAGTTCAAACAAACTAACTAAAATACTATATCTCCATAGAGATAAGCTTTATTTTCAGGCTCATTCAAGTTCAGTTATCAATCTTGGAGGTGAGCGATAAGCGATAAACTATAAGCGATAAATTCTAAACGATAAACGATAACTAGACAAAAAAAACGACTGAAAGATCACTAAACCCGGCCACCTGATCGTATACGCAATATATGGACGGAAAATACGTATACGCCGGATGGGCAGAATGGAAAAAGAGGAAAAACTGGAACTGCAAAGGGGAAAACTGTAAAAACTGTAAAAACTGTAAAACTAAAGCCTATATCAAGCTGCTGTTGTTGTCAGTGACCTCGTTACACTCCGATTCGCAGTGGCTCCTTCTTGGGAGCCCCAACGATAAGCCCTCCTCTGCCCAGGCGATATAGCCCATATAAAGTACATATAAATATATTATATATATATTTTTTTATACGGCGGACGGACGGCACAGTTCGAATTTGGCCCCATTTACGCAACTTCCGATGTGATAAAAAAGTGAGTCGCTGCAGCAAAACAAATCGAATCAAAACAACAGTCGAGGAGGTGCTGCTGTCCAAAAAAAAAATAAAGAAGAATCGAACTATATACTCGCTTTTTTAATTATATAGAGCAGACACACACTCGGTGTGTGAGGTCGTTGCTTGATTTGAAATGTTAATTTAAGAAATTATTTCATTGCAAGACAACGGCCAGCCGGCCGGGCATCGTGTCATTAACACGCTGATAAGGCGCTATCATCGCGGCTCATTATGGTGGTATGTATGTAGAACAGCCGTCATATAGATAGAAATTAGAGCTCGAAATGTGAACAATCGACTTCTCCTCATCATAATAATTGGCAAAAAAAAAAAAACGAATTTGATTCGATTTGAACAATCGCATCATTCAAGAATCCAGCGACAATTTGGAAAAAAAAAAGCAGAAAAGTAAATTAATTCAACGTCTGTTCGCGACAGTGATAACCCCCGATGATGACCTTTTAGGACAGTCGAGATTCGGTCTATTTTTTTGGCCTCTTGTCGCCCGTCAAATCCGGTCTTTAGCAGGGGTATAACAGTGGTGGGTCTGTTACTTGATTTCATCTGGAAAAGAAAACCCATTTCCATTGATTTGTATGCTAATCGGCGGGGGCATAAGGGAAATACTATGTGTGTCATCTTAAATAGTTCAAGTTCGTCTAGTGTTGTGTCATCCGAAATGGTACCAAGTGGAAGGGGAATGGATCGGGGGATAAGCTTTTAAGTTAAGAGGGTCTAGAGTCATAGACAGTGAATTGATCTTTAAAAAACTATTCAAAGAAGTCTTCTATAAGGTAAATCTAGATGAATTTTGGTAAGAAAAATGTATACCAAAAGTAAATACTTAACCTATTGTTTTAAATTAATTTTAAAATTAATTTAAAAAAAATCCCCAACCCTGGAAACAATGTTTAGTTTTCCAAAAAACTCAAGGTGAAAGTCGTTGGCTATTAAAATGCCATTTTACACTATACAAAAGCCCTATATCAGCAAGATTTTGGCTGTTAAAACTACGTCAATATATACATATATCTTTGATACGGGGCAGCTTAAGTACCCATTATAAAGGCGGCCATAAAAAACCTTCCTGCCTGGCGATAGTTCCAAAGTTTAATTAATTAATGCAAAACAGAGCCCCAAAACAAGTGAATGAAAGCGAAAAGCATTCGTTATCAGTTTGTGGATTGATTTCTTCGATTCCCCACTTCCGGATATATACGCGTATATATAATATATTTCGAACTATAACTCACCTTGGCATTGGTCAGCGGCACGTGGCAGGCGTTGAGGACGAAGGCCACGGCAAGGAGCCGCAGGAGCAGCGACCCCGTCTGACTCCTCCGGGATCCCGGCGATCCCGTCATCGTTTCTTTACGGTTTTAACGCGTCTCAGTGGTATTTTTTCGTGGTATTCTGGTACTTTCTGGTATTATACGGTATTTGGTATTCGATTTCTTTTGGCAGCAATTTGTTTTTTTTATAGGTTAGGTTTAGGTACTTGTGTGAAGGCAGTTTCGGTTCGTATTTGAGTTTGGTTTAAACGGTTGGGCAGGTTGTGGTTACGGCTATGGCACTGCACAGAGATAAAAAATTAAGACCGAAAAATGTTGACTAATTAGTTTACGGCATTGAAAACATAATATTCTTATCTTATGGGAACTTGAAAGAGGGTTTTAGCCGGTGTAATAAAAAATTCAGAAGCATTAAAGTAGAAAAAAAAAACAAGACTAAAAGTTTAACACGAGTTTTATTTAAATTATTATTTCCAACACAATCTATTTAATTTTCGATTAATTTTTCTCTCTGTGCACCAAAAAAAAAATGAAGAACAAATCAAATAAACAAAAAAAAGTAACGGGGGAAAAACGAGTATCAAAAAAACAAAGCAAAGAACACAGAAACTGGATGCGTTTCCCGACATCAGCGAAAAGTTTCGACTTTGGGCGCTACCCAAAACCCAAAGATTCGAAGAGTTTCTGAAGAGGAGACACCGAAACCGGCAAAGTTCCCCGAAAAAACACTCGAAGATCCCCGGATTATAGGATATATGAGCACTCGTCCCCGGCTTTGCAGACTCTGCTCTCTTTCTCTCTCTCTCTTTCCAATTTCCTTCCTTCGTTATTCTCTTTTTTGGTTGCCACTTTTTAATATTTGGTATTTTTTTGGTTATTATTTTCTTTTTTTCACGCGCGAACTTTCGGATCACAGTTACTTTTAAGCTGAAGAACTCGCAAAAAAAATTCAAGGAGCTGAGAGACTGGGTTTCTAGTCGGAGGATTCTTTCCCGGATTTATCCTTGTCACTTGTGTGTGTGTGTGAGAGTGTGTTTGTGTGTGTGTGTGTGGTTATAGAGAGCACTTGAAAAAAAATCGCTTCCTGAAAAGCGAAGGGGAGAGTAGGAGGAGTTGTGTGTGAAAAGCACCGTTGGAATGTCCGACCGCCTCGAACGATGGCGCGCAACCGAATGTCTAAGAACCGTGCTGCGATGCTCCTCGCTGCCGCTGTCGCCGCCTGCGCCGCTGCCGGCTGCCGGCTGCGCTGCCGCGCGCCGACCGGCGACCGCCGAAGAAACACGAGGCGAAACGAGACGACAAAACTTTTGCGTGCTCTTGTTATTGTTATTGCTGGGCATAACGGCGCTTAAGTGGCAACTGCAAGCCTGTTGCGTCGATGCAGCGGGCTTTTTTCCTCTCCCTCTCTCGCTATCCCTCTCTCTTTTTGGGGGCTTTCTCTGTGTTCTGTGCTCTCCCTTGCTCGTGCGTGGGTGCCGCCAGCTCACGCAGAGTGTATCGCGCCTGCTCTCTTACTCTCTCCTCTCTGTATCCTTTCTAGCTCTCCCCCTCCCTCTCTCCCTCCCAAACGCAGACGGTGCTCTGTAGGTCAACTGATAAACAAGTGAAATAAACGAAAAGAAAACAAAATCCAATGCTCTTTGCACACTTTTCACCTTTCGCTGTTCTTGTTGTTGGTTTTTTGACTGTGCAGCCGGTTTGCCAATTACCCCTCTCACCCCTCACTCCGCACTCCTGGAGCACAAACACAAACACAAGCACACACACAGAGAACACCCGCTTCTTTCGCACTTTTTCTGTTAAGCTCTTTGCATTTTACACCGGAAGAAATTAAATAGGTTGTTTCATTAAATTCTTAGAAATGAAATAAGAATATGTAGGGGTTAAAAGGGATAATAATATCAATATTAATAATTAAAATGATAATATTAAGAGATATTAATACTTTAATATGATTAAAATATTAGGTAATACCAAAAAAATATAATAATATATAATATTTAATTTATAATATATAATATAATTATATATATTTAATTTGTAGTGTATAATTTATTAATATATAAAAATATATCATAAATTAAACTCTATATAAATTATATATAATATTTAATTTTTAATATATAATTTAATAATATATATTTAATTTTTAATGTATAATTTAATAATATATATAAGTATATAAAATAAATTAAAATCAATATTAATTTATAAAGTCTTTATATAGTGAAAAATTGGTAAAGAAAAATATATCCCTTACAAAATGTTTAATATATTCTTTTTTTATTTTTGTTTCGATCTAAAAAAATTTGTATTTTAATAAAATGTTATTTGATTTAACCTTAACTCTACAAGAGCGTTAAATATTTTTAAAATGTAACTAAACTCTAAAATTTTTTTTTAAACCTTTACTACCTCAAATAGTATACCCTACAGATCCTGAAAAAAAGAATAGTACTTCCCAAATTTACATTACGCCAAATCTCTGGAAAAATATACCGAATCCGATCTCATAATGAACGGAATGTGCAGCTGTTGGTGCTTTTTTTCGACGTTCAGAATGTGTTTTTGTGTTTCATGCATCAACAACAAGGCGGAAAAGTTAGCTGGAGGGAAAAGCCGGAAAAGTACAAGCTACATACATATATGAAAATCAGGTGTATCGGCCCGCTTCAGAGTGTGCGGTCATCGGGCTAAAAGGAGATGAGGCCTGCTCATCTCGCCTCCGAAAATTCCTTGTAATTTTCTGCAATGCACAATGCACACAGAAGTATCCATAAAATGCAAAACTATGCTCACCTTGCGCATAATTTATATTGTACGTTAATATTTTTGTTTAGATAACACACATTTTGGCATATGCAAGTTCTGCAAGTTCTGATGAAGTTCATTAGAGTTTAATTTGTTTTTAAATTAAATTTAATTAGATGTTGCCGGGAAAATTGGGAAATTTTAGTTTTAAGGAAGAAAATATTTGGATCTTTGTTTAAAACCAGTTGAAACTCTAATAAATGTTTAAAAGTTTTTAAAATAAGAAAAATGGAAATAACAATTTAGTTAAAAAATTTGAGAAAGTAAATTTAGTTTTCAGATAATTTAAAATAATTTACAATACAATTTTAATATTAATCAAAGTCAAAATGTTGTATGCCATTAAGTCAAGTAGTAATTGAGCTAGTTAATGGTAAGTAAATACCCAAAATTGGTGAAAGTTTTGACTAGTTGAAGCCTGGTCATAGGTCAGAGGTTGTGCCCCCCCCAAGTCACCTCAGCCCAACCCCACAACCTCACTTCCGAACTCCCTGCTTCCCGGTTTCCCATTGGCGCCCGGCTCTCCCAATGACCCAATGACATCCCGGACGACGCATGCGTGAGGAGGAACCGGCGGAACGGAGGAAGCCGCATCGACCAATGGACACGTTGCGATTTTTGCGGAGCCCCCCTCTTCCCCGGTATAACCCAAAAACTGAGCTCGGAACGGATCGAGAGGCGCCTTCGCCAATGGCCCACAGCTTCCGTTCGCTGATAACACGAATCGCTAAAAATATATACACACGAGAGAGATATCGCCTAATTATGCCCCCGAAAAAAAGTGACACTGACCTGGACGACACTGTTCGAAAATGTGCTTATATATATATGTATTAACAATGCAATATATATATATATATGGACAAGAGAGACATCCTTAATAATGAAATAATATATAATATATAATTTAAAAATATCGCAGTTTCAGGGAATCACAAATAGAGTTAAATTGCATTAAATATATAACAATTATATAGAAAATGTATGATACTATATAATATTTCATTTACTATATATATTCAACTATGTTCAATAGATAGCTATTAAAAAATATACATTATATTATATTGTTTATATTATCATTATACAATTAATACAAATTAACCATTTTCACCTTTAAAATAACATAATTCGTCTATTTATTTGAAAAACAAAAGAAATGTTCAGATTTATGATATTTAATACATAAATACATGATATATAAATATCATCATATAAATAGTTATCACCTTTCTAAAACATAATTTAATTCATTTACTAATAATAAATATTATATTTTAATAAGTATCACCTTCAGAGCATTTTATTTATATTATTTAAAGGAAAAATAATAAAAAATAAAATATAATAATAAAAATACAATTTCTTGGGCTATAATAATCATAACTAATTTCAGTGCAAATTAAAATTATTATTTTAAGGGGTCACATTCAAATATTAAATTGTAGAGAAAACTTTCCTTTAAAATCGTACAATTATTTTTATATATATTATTATTCTTATAGATAATAGTTGTATTTTATTAAATTTCTAACAAATATTAAATATTATATAAAATATACTTAAACTTCATAATCAGGCATTAAAATATAAAATATATAAAAAATATAATATAAAATATATAAAATATAAAATATAAAATATATAAAATAATTAATTAATAAAGTTTGTAAGTAATGAATACTGATGAAACGTTGGTTACCTTTTGGAAAAGCTACATACATTTTCAAAAACAATTATATTTATGTTCCAAATTCATAGTGAAAATGTTAACTAAACACAAACTAACCAGAATATTACGAATATTTCATTTCTTTCATATTATTTTAAATCTTTACACTCCATAATATTTATTAAAATATGTAAAACCCACCAAGTAAACATTTTCCAGATACTTTCCCTAATATTTAAACCCATATCATTAATAAATTTAATTGTGCATATTTTTCATTTTAATTAATTCTAATCACAAATCGTTTTAATTATGTACTCCAATTATATATATTTTGTTCAGTGGCCCCAAATGATTATTGGGACATGTGTGTATTTTCGAACGTATGCACCATTCCAAGTAAATAATTATTTTTTTGGGTGGAGTCAATAGGTGGCTCTTATCGCGACGCTGCTGCTGGCTGCTCGAAATTGGAACAAATGCTGGAAGCGGAGAAAAGGTTATCGGGGTATCAACGGTGAGAAAAACCCAAAAAATCATAATTTTTTAAATTCACTATTTCACCACCACACATGGGTGTGGTGAAGGGTGGTGGGTATTCGGGCCCAACTCTGTTGGCCGCCTTGAAAAGCTGGCGCTAGTTTCAGAGTCACTGGGCGCAAGCTTTTAGCCAAGTCAACAGAAGTTCCGCCGAAAAGCTTGACAAAAGCTAAAGTCCAGATCATTTTGCATATATTTTTATAGCCTTGCAGGGTATTATAATTTTTACGAGGTAACCCCTTATTGTTTTTTTAAAAAATGAGTAAAATTTTTTACTCAAGACCTTTTATGGTTTTTTGATCATAACTTGGCTTGAACTAAACCGATTTCAGTCTGGTTTGGTTTTTCCATTTTTATTTTTCACGGAGATCTTTTCTGCATTCAAAACTAAATATCTAATTTTTTGTCAATTTTTTTTTCACAATTTTGACGATGCGACCCCTTGCATATTTTTGAAAAAATGGGTCACACCTTTTGGCCGAAAAAATTCGATGGTTTTTTGATCATAACTTGGCTAAAACTCAACCGATTTAAGTCTGGTTTGGATTTTTCTTCTTGGTTTTTCAGGGAGAAATTTTCTGCATTAAAAACTCAATATCTAATTTTTTGTACAATTTTGACGATGTAATCCCTTGCCTATTTTTAAAAAAATGGGTCACACATTTTGACTGAAAAATTTCGATGGTTTTTTGTTCATAACTTGGCCTAAACTCAATCGATTTCAGTCAGGTTTGGATTTTTCTTCTTAGTTTTTATAGGAGAATTTTTCTGCTTTCAAAACTTGATATCTAATTTTTGACCAATTTTTTTGACAATTTTGACGATGTAACTCCTTAAATTCTTTAAAAAAAAATGGGTCACATTTTTTGCTTAAGACCTTTAATGGTTTTTTAATCATAACTTGGCTAAAACTCAACCGATTTTAGTCCGGTTTGGTTTTTTATTCTTGATTTTTCACGGAGATGTTTTCTGCATTCAAAACTTAAGATATAAGTTTTGGCCATTTTTTTTTTATTCGTTCCAAACGCTCTTTCACTGATATTTTACATTTTAAAAATTTATTTATTTATGAATATGAATCTCGAAATGATAAAGTATCGCCTCTAGAGGACTCCGATCTGGCCGGGCATGATAGTTTCCTTTCCGGCCTCCTGAAGCTGCTGCAGCTACTGTTCCCCCTCGATGATCACCAGTTTCCAGTTCCCCAAGGACAGCAGCTTTCCGAGTTCAATGGCGGAAATGTCACAATTTCCACCGCCACCTAAGAGCGCCGGCGAAGGCCACACCCCCCAGACCCAGTCTCAGCACCACGTCATGAGATCCTAGCTTGAAGCAGCGAATGCCGAGACTCGCCGAGTGTTGGGACTGACTGCTGGATGCTGGGAAATGACGTAGTGCTGAGACCGGGTCGGGGTGGTGCCGCCTTCTGCCCGCGCTCGCAGATGGCGGTGAAAATTGTGTTCCCTCCGTTATAGAACTCGGTTTCCTCCTTTCCCGACTTCCGGGTTCTCACGGTGCTTGTGTAGGTGGAAGCTGGTCCGGCGCTGTTCCCACAGGATCTAAAGGATCGCAGGGAGTGCTGACAAGATCGTCTTTAAGAACTCTTAGTAATTTTACCTAGCGCGGTCCATGAGTTGCTTGGTGTGACTGGAACTGCTTTTATAATTTCATATTTGTAGTCTTGAAAACTGTTTTACTTTTTTTACTTCTTTACTTTTAAAAAAATTTTTTGTTACCAAAACTTTGAATATTTCAATAGAAAAAATTTTAGGAAATTTCAGGAACTACTTTCTCGTCAGAACTCAGCTTGGGAATGAAATAAATTGATGGTGCTGTTAGGTAGGAAATGTGTCTACAGACTGAACGTAACTACAATGGTTGCTTTGTTAAAGCTCTGCAATTTTTCCACCACTTTAGAGATGACATTTTCCAGGAAGCTGGAAAATGAACACAAGGGCTCTATGACTTCTGTCATTTAATCTAATATTTATCTTATCAAAATAACCATAATTTCCAAGATCTTATTGATGTCAAAAGTGATTTGTTTTTGCCAAAACTCATGTATATACCGATTACCCATTAATATCTTAATGAATCAATAATGTAATATTAACAAAACACTGATAATAAATAGAATATTATTATTGTTATTATTTTCATTATTATTATCACCAAAAGAAACTCAATTGTCAGATCTATTCATATATTCCCCACTGATTCGTTCTGCCATTTATGCACTCACTTTTACATTTTCCGTGCACTCTTCCGGCTTCCGTTACCGAGTTTCCCGCTAAATATGTGCCACCACCACCACCCAGGAACACCCACCCGCCCACGGTGGCGACACAGCCAGGACCTTCGCCGAGTCACGTGTTTCGCAACGGCAACTTGTTGGCTCTTTTGCATACGCAAAAAGGCATCCTTTGGCGTGCAGGCAGCAGGGGCAGGCAGGACTTACGTTGGTGCCACACTTTCCCCCCTTCTTTTTCCCCGTGTGTTGTGTTTTGTTTTTGTGTAATTGAAAACTAATTGTTGCGCTGAATAATTTAAAAGGATGTCCGCACATGTCCTATTTTTACGGCCCGTCTCCTTGACGCGAACGGACAATTATTTTTGTGCAAAGTGCAAGCTCGGGAGAAATGAAATAAATTGTGGGCGTTGGGTTGGGAAAATCAAATGTGCTTCCCGGGAAAGTGAGCAATTTCAGGAATAATTAATCCGGAGGTGGGGAATAAATAATCATCAGGCGGCGGCGGGAATGATTTAAGCGGAAATAAATGTTCTAATTTTAGGGCAGAACTTGGAATTTAATTTTAGAAATGTGGAAATTTAATTACTTAATTAGTTAAGCTGAATGGTACTTAAAGTTAAATTTAATTACTTAAACTGAATACTATTTAAAGTTAAACAGATAATAATTATATAAAAATGTTAGGTCACAGTCCACAGCACGTATGAGTAATATTTATTGTAAAGTCTTGTAAATTGTTTTAATTATTAAGGGTAAATTTCTATATTTTTATTTATAATTATGAGGCTGGAAAAATATTATTTTGAGTGGAAAAATTATTTATTTACTTTAAGTTAAAGGGTATATAATATAAAAATAAAAGAACACTGAGCGTATGAGTAATATATTTTAAGGACTTATAAATTGTTTTAAATTTTAAGGCTATTTTTAAATATAAATATGAGTTTGAAAAATCATGATTTTGAGTGAAAATTTTAAAAAGTTACTTAAAGTAAAACAGATAATAATAATATTCAAATTAAAGGCCCCAGGACGTATGAGTAATATTTTTAAAAACTTGTGAATTGTCCACAGCGCGTATGAGTAATATTTTTAAAGGAATAAATTGCATTAATCATTAAGGGTTGATTTCTATAATTTTAAATAAAAATGTGAGACTTAAAAATCTTGATTGTAAGTAGAAAACGTATTTATTTATTAAAAGTTAAACAGATAATATTATTAAAATAAAAGTATACTGGGCGTATGAGTAATATATTCAAGAACTTATAAATTGTCTACAGCGCGTATGAGTAATATTTTCTAAGGAATAAATTGTTTTTAATATTAAGTGTAAGTTCCATATTTTTTAATATAAATAAAAAAGCTTATTTTGTATTGGAAAACTCATTTTTTTTTACTTAAAGTTACACAGATAATAAAATACAAAATAAAGGAATACTGGGCGTATGAGTAATATCTTTTCAATAATTAAAATTCGCTGTTTACTTAATTTTGTTAATACAAATATATATAAATATAATATGTAAATATAAAATTTAAATACAAGAGGCACAAAAAGCATGACCTTGATTGAAAATTTTCTTTATTTATTTAAGAAAATGTCACCAAATATAACTCATACGCCATGTAGACCAGAAAAATGTCTTTTGCTGCCTTTTATAACTTGAAAATAAAAATAAATAAACAACTAAACCAAGACATTGTTTAATTTGTATTTATTTATAGCCAAAAGTATACATAAAAAGATAATTTATGACCTTACATTTTTCAACACACTTTCTTTCGGTTTCTAAAATAAATCAAAGAAATGCGTAGAAATGCATTCAAGGAAATTTTTGGTTACGCGAAAGCCGTGCTACGGGCTTTCCCCCAACCGGAAAAGCCGAACAAGTGGCCGATAACAAGTTGCCAAAGTGGGGAAAACTATGGAAAAGTGCTGCTTGCATAAGGCGAAGTTTCACCTTCGGCGATTTAGCCATCAGCATTTGACATTTCCCCGTCCCACCGCCCCCCCTCACCACCCGCCAGGGGTCTCATTTTCAGTTTTCATTTTCATCTTTGTTGTGCAATTGTTGGCGACAAACTTGTTGTCAGGGAAAAGGACTCTACTTGGCCGCTGCTGCTAATTGTTAAGCTTTCTTTATTTATATATTTTTTTTTGCCTTTTCCTTTATTACTATTTTTTATTGTATTTTGCAGGACCTTTTGCGTTGGCTTTTAGCTTAATTAAGGCCAGGCCAGGCGTAGCTTTTTCGCCATGTTTTCTCCTGTTCATCAATACGCATTTGAAGGTATTTTGCGGCATTGAAATTTAATTTCGTTTTAATTTCGTTTCAAATTAATTAAATTGACAGACCTCCCCCTGAGCAGGGGGGAGGGGGAGTCCCGACAGCCAGAGAATCAAGTGGAAACTGGCAAAAGGTCAGCGGGGAAAAAAAGAGTGGCCGCAGAGGAAGCTTTGTGGATAAATCCCGAATATCTGTATTTGGGGCTTTAAGAAGTTTTTCCAGTCTAGAGTGTTAGCAGGGGAACTTTGGAAAATCACTAGTTTAAAAGTGATAATGAAAATGTCTCTGAAAATTCGATTACTTGTTAGATGGAAATAAGCCATTCCCAAATTTATTTGCAGTTTTCCAACTTTTTTAGAGGATCGGATCCAATAGAATATGAATCTCGAAATGGTAAAGTATCTGCTCTGGAGGATGACCTTCCATCCGGGAAGGCTGTAGTTGCCTTTCCTCCTCCTCCTGAAGCTCCTGCAGCTACTGCTCCCTCTCTCGATGATCATCAGTAGCCAGTTCCCTAAAGGACATCACCATTCCAAGTTCAATGGCGGAAGTGGCACAATTTCCCCCGCCACCTACGGGCGCCGGCGAAGGCCACACCCCCCAGACCCAGTCTCAGCACCACGTCATGAGATCCTAGCTTGAAGCAGCGAATGCCGAGACTCGCCGAGTGTTGGGACTGACTGCTGGATGCTGGGAAATGATGACGTAGTGCTGAGACCGGGTCGGGGTGGTGCCGCCTTCTGCCCGCGCTCGCAGATGGCGGTGAAAATTGTGTCCGCTCCGTTATAGAACTCGGTTTCCTCCTTTCCCGACTTCCTGTTCCTCACGGTGCTTGTGTAGATGGCAGATGGTCCGGCGATGTTTTAACAGGATCTAAAGGATCGCAGGGATTGCTGACAAGGTCGTCTTTAAGAACTCTTAGTAGTAATATTACCTAGCGCGGTCCATCAGTTGCTTGGTGTGACTGGAACTGCTTTTATAATTTCATTTCTGCAGTCTCGGAAACTGTTTTACTTTTTTAAATATTTTTTGGAGTTTTTTTACCAAAAGTTTGAATATTTTAATACGAAAATTACAAGAAAATTTAAGAAACTACTTTCTCGTCCGAACTCAGCTTTAGAATAAAATAAATTAATGCTGCTGTTAGGTAGAAAATGTGTCTACAGACTGAACGTAATTCCAATGAGTGCTATGATCTGGAATTTGTTTCAGCTGTGTTGATAGGATTTTCAAGGCTGACATGTTCCTTACTCGTTTACTCTGGAATTATCCCACTCTTGAAACCTGTTTCCTAATCCTGATTCCGACCACTTGCTCCTGCTTAACCCCTCTTACTTTGATAATTGAAAGAGCGAAGGACATTCTGTAATCCGTAAACTAAAAATAAACCTCCATTTGCGACGACAGTTGTCTTAGGATTAATCATCATCAAAGGCCAATGGGGATCAGGGGGGAAGTCAAAAGCATTGCCAAGTAATTGTAAGGATTAGAATGTAGGTTAAATATAATAATACAAACCTATTTAGTTTATTATATATAATTTATTTTAAAAATTTAATTTAGGTAATATGATAAGAAGCCTTAAAAATAGGAAAGTTATTAGGGGTAAAGCTTAACAAATTATACAAAATCAAGTTTTACTTTGGCAACAAAATTATAAAACAATTATTCAAAGGTCTTATTTTGTCAGCTTATATTTAATTTAATTTTTTTTAATTACTTAAAAATCGCCACAATAATGCCATCTAATATTTTAAACTCTTAATTAACTTTTAATTGACTTTCATTTATTTTCTGATTACCAGAGTATATTGGGTCTATTGTCATTTGACCTCCAATTCCTAAGAAACAAACAAAAAAAAAAACAAAAAACAATCAACAAACAAACAAAAAACAATCAAAAAACAAACAAAAAACAAAACAAAACAAGACAAAAAAAGAAGCTAATAAAAAAAAGGCAAACAACCGGCCAAAAGACAAAGAAAGGCCGTTGCTCTACCTTTTCCTTCTCTCGCAGCTAAATCATTAATATTTTTGGATTTCTTTGCTAAGGTCTATATGTCTATATAGATATAGGTATAGGTGTATATATGTATATGTGTTTGCATGTGCTTCAGTTCTCCTATTTTCGCTAAACGCTAACGCCTTTGTTTATGTTTATTTGCCGCTCAGTAATTAAAAGGCAATCAAAAGGCAAATAGATTCTCGGACTGGGCACCTGGAAACGCAGAGCAAAACTTTGGGAAAAACGCATTAAATCATTTTAAGAATTATTACCGAATTTAGAGTTAAATGGGTAAGGTGAGAGTTGCTAAAAAAAAATATTTTTGATTGTAATTTATAGCTAAATAAATAATATTTCTAGTTCTATCATATTTCTGTAATATAAAGGTTTATATCTTAAATTAAATTATAACATCTTCAAATGTTTGAATAAATTCTTTCTTAATTTCTATGCATAAATAATTAAATATTACTTATAAATTCAATTATTTAATCCTTTAAATAATATGTTTTCGACGAAATTTTTTTTACTTTATAATTTAAATGGTAATATATTGTTTAAAATTATATTTTACATATTGTTATATTTTTATTTACTATAAAAAAGTATCAAAATGAGTCCCTAAAATTTGTAATATCATTTTAATTTTATAAAAAACCCTTATATTTAATTATTTACAATTTTTCAAATTTAATTAAACATTTTCCAGAGTGCAAACTTCGGCACTTGTCAACCGTTTCTTAGCAAAAAAAAAAAAAAATCAGCGATAAACCGCCAAGAAAGCAAAAGAAAACATTCTACTCGCCTCTGCCTCTGGCCGGGCCAATAAAAGCCCGGCTAAAATCTAAACAAAACGGCTAAAAACAGCAGGAGAAAAGCTGAAGCAACAGGGCAATAAAAAATTGATTTTTTCCCCTGCTTGCGTTTCGTTTAAACAAATTTTGTTGCCAAACGCGGCACAACTGACAGTCGTAAAAAATATATATATCTATAGAGTATGTGTATGGACTGCATGTCCATAGAGGAGGTTAGCAAAAAATATTTACCGACTTTTAAATGACCTATAAATTTATATATTTATATATGATTTAAACTTTAATATTATCAGAAAGCTTAAAGTTACATAAAAATTAGATTACTTTGAAAAGGTCTTTAATTTCATCAAGAAATTATTTATTAATTTAGAAAAATATATAATAACCTGGAAAATTAATTAAAATAAAATCAGTAACCTAACAATTCTCTATGAAAATTAATTTTAATTAATTTATACAATTTAATTTACATTAAATAAGTCTCTTATTTCACAAACAACATATTTTAAAATGTAAAAAAAACGTGTAATAGCCTAAAAAAAAATAATAAAAATAAAAATAATAAGCTAAAAAACAACTTAAGACTAATTAAAATTTATTTATACAAATTAAATTACTTTGAATAAATCTGTAATTTTACCAAGATAAATTTAATAATTTATTCTCTTTAGAAGAATACCTTAAAACAACATTAATATTTTATCAGTAAAATTATAATTAAATAAAAAAACTTAATAAACTTTTTTATATATTCATTAAAACCCTTTATACCCCTTCTCTTATCTAAATATAGGGTACCTCAAAGAACTGAAACACACTTGAAGCATAAAACTTGTCCAAATTGCCCCGAAAAAAAATATATATAAAGAAAAAGGGGTTCTTGCATTTTGCAAATGGTAGAAATTTCTTGAACTACTACATACATCCACCAGATGGCCAGGGGACCTACAGATATATGTCCAAATAAGACATATATCTATTTAACTAAGACCCACTTTCCATTCGATTTAAAAGTTGATTTAAAATTCCCTCAATTTGCATTAAAATTGCATGACTCCCTCTGGAGTGGCACTTGTCTTGCGCTTAATTTCCATTCGATTTTCCACCAATTCAATCCAAGAATTTTCCGCTGCCTTTCCAATCAATTAAAGCCTTCAAAAGCAACTCTTAATATTAAGTTTCGGTGCATTTGCAGTGGCGGCAATTCTCTTCTACAAAAGATCCTAGTTCCAGGATGCAGGTGTGCTCCTGGCCCCCCATTTTCCTTGCAGCACTCAGTCAATTTAACGCTTCATTTGCACAAGTTTTTCTTTATTTTTCCCTTATTTTTCGTTATTTCTTCCTTTTATTTTCCTTTTCAAAATGGACAAAAGGAGAAGCATTCAAGGCAAACAAAGCACTGAACGCAGAGCTGCCAGAGAGTTGGCATGTGGGCGGGGGAACCGAAATAGGGGCATTTTCTCCACCCTCCATTTTCCGGCAAAGTCTTTTTCACCGCCCCCGCCTCCTCCTCCTCTTCGAAGCAGGTGCCGACGAGTGGCACTTAAAAATTAAAATCAGCATTGAGCGCTGCGAAAATCGCAATAAATCGTAAGACGCTTAGTAATAAATCAAAAAAAGATAAAAACAAAATCGAAATAGAGAGTGGAAAAGGGTAAAAAAGAAAAGCATAATTCAGGGGAAAATACTTAATACCTTTCAGAAAACAGAATTGGGAATAATTTGGAATTTGGAATTTGTCAGTATTTGATTTAAAGTACTTAATTGGTTATTCTTAAACATGTTTATTAGAGGGTTTTATTAAATCAAATATATTAGGAATTATTTATAAAATAATATATAATTGATTAATTTCCTTTTAGGGATTTAATTAGAGATTTCTTTACGGTATATATATTTCCTTTGTATTTACTTTTTTTAATACTTCAAGGAGCTTAATTATTTAATATTCTCATCTCGGTTCTAAAGAAATCAATAGGGTTTTTAAAACCCTAAAAAATGTGTTAAAAATTATGCTATAAAATGTATTGAAATCTCTTAGACATCCTTTTTAAGGGATTTAAAATGAGTATTATTATAATTATATAATTAATTAAATATGTATAATCATAAGTATATTTATATAATTTTTTAATTATATAACATTATAAGTATAATTAATATTATTATTATTATAAAATAAATAATTAACTTCATTAATAAATTAATGATGTATAAATAATTAGATATACATAAGGAAATGTAATATATATTTAGCCTATATACATTTTCAATATAATTAAATACTTTATTCACTTAATTTTTATTTTTTATAAAACGTTAATAAAACATCTTTCAAGTATTTCTATTATTATTTTCATTATTTATAACTTATTTAATTAATTTGCATAAAGACCTGTTAAATACAGAAATGTCTTCATATATTTTAAATATAATTAAATACTTACGGAATTAACTTAATTTTTATTTCATTTAAAACATTTAAAAAACATATTTATAGACTCCCTATTATTATTTTCATGGTTATTAACTTATTTAATTAGCAAATATTTTTTTTCTTAATGATATACTACCTATTTTATTCTTGAATTATTTTAATAAAATTTTCCCAATTTTTTCTAATTAAATTACAACCAATCATTAACAGTTTTTTGTCGCAGTGTTCGCTGAGAATGAAAACTGCGTTGACAGGCCAAAGAAAGACAAGAGATTCTGATTATTATAATGCACGCAAGCGATTTGCTCCATTCAAAACAAAAAATAAACAAAATAAAAGCAACAAATAGTTACTTTAGTTTTCCACTCGAGTGGTGGTTGGGGGGGTGGAGGGAGGCATGTTATCAGCTGTGCCTTTGCCTTTTGTTTTTGGCTTTCTCTTTTCCTCGGAAAAGCCACCGCCATCTGCGTCTCAGTCTCAGCAAAGGCTTCATAATAATGCACCTTATTCAGCGGTCTGATCATGCAAATAAAGCGGATAAAACATGAAGGAAGACAGACAGCTGTTTCCTTAAATCAATAACCGAGATTACAAAATACACATAAAATGTATTCTTTAAATAATAAAATAAAAATTAAATTAAATTTTATTAAATAGCTTAAAAAAATTTAAAATGTATTTTCTAAATATATTTCTTCCTTAAGAAAGAATATAATGTTTATAAAATTTAAGCCCCTAAATCCCTAGGGTATTCCGCCTTCGAGTCTCCATTCGCTTTAATTGCAGCAAATTTTCCTTTGACATTTTCATTTCATTTTTTTTCCAGATGTTTATTTAATTTCCATTTATTCGCTTTTCGCATTTTGCTGTAATTTATGCCTGTTGCCTGCAGTTGCGATTGCATAGTCGCGATGCTGTTGCTAGTTCGCTTTTCCTTCTCCGTGAGATATATATATATATATATATATATATAAATATATTCCATAAAGCTATACTCTGTCTTGTGTATATTTTATCAATGTGTTGCTGTAGTGACTGCTGCTGCTGCTGCTGTTGTGGCTGCCTTGAGTTGCTTACCAGAAACTCCAATTTATGATGTCTTTTTCCAGGCTTTTGGGTGTTGAAAGTGGTTAACCATTTTCCTCGCAAAATTGTTGCGGTTGTGCAGCCTGTTGCTCTTTAGGTATGTTGTGGTTATTGTTATGATTTTGTACATGTTTATGTATTGTAAATGAAATAATTTCTCAAAAGTGACAACTTTATTGTGTTTTTTATTAAGTAATGGTGAGACAGTTGCAGCTGTAGCTTTATATTTACTGTAGTTTACTATTATTTACTATAATATACTATATTTACTTTAATTTACTATATTTAATATATTCACTACGTTTACTTTATTTATTATATTTACTAAATTTACTTTATTTACCTTCATTACTTAATTTACTATATTTACTATAATTTACTATGATTTACTTTAATTACAACATAAACTATGTTAACTTTATTTACTGTAATTTACTATATTTACTATATTTACTATATTTACTATATTTACTATATTTACTATATTTACTATATTTACTATATTTACTATATTTTCTATATTTACTATATTTACTATATTTACTATATTTACTATATTTACTATATTTACTATATATACTATATTTACTATATTTACTATATTTACTATAATATACTATGATTTACTTTATTTACTTTTTTTACTATATTAACTTTATTTACTATATTTACTATAATTTACTATATTTATTACAATTTACTGTATTTACCATAATTTACTATAAATACTATATTTTCTTTTACTTTTCATATTTAATTTATTTATTTAATCTATGCTCTGCTCTGTCCTATTTTATTTCCCATGCTACTTATTTATCCCACCATTTTACGATGTAAATATTACATTAAACATATAGTATCCCCCTCCGTCATTGTTGCATCTTGGCATCTGTTGTTCTCATTAGCATTGTTCCCTTTCTGTCTCATTTTCCCTGTCACTGTCTTTGTGGCCGCCGCGTCTTTGACTCATTATAGCTATATGCTAGCTATATGCACTTTATATATATATATATATATTATAATACTAGGTACTACTATATATATATATAGTAATACCTGTTGTTGTTGCTGCATCAGCTCAACATCATCGCAAACTCAAGCCAAGTTGCAGTTTCGAATTCGCCTCCAGTTGCCGGTTGCCTGTCAACGCCGCTTGATCGTCGGACGTGCAAATAATATTTAAATATAATATATATATATATATATATTCCAGTCAAATCGCGAATAAAAACAAAAACTGAGAAGAGCTAAAAGTACTTAAGATTAGCCTAATCGGAACTATACACAACACAGTTCAGGGCCAATTTCAGTGTGAAAATATTTCCTATCATTTCCTATATTACTAAATTTTAATTTAAAATTTCTTTGTTTCTTAACAAGGAAAAATCAGAATTCTTGCAATTCCCTTTCAAGATTTTCCATCATCATTTTTTCATATTTACTAACTCGAAAATAAAACTTAACCAAGCGCCAGAAGTAGCCCCGGTGGCAAATATATCCTCCAACTCTCTTCTCCTCGTCTCATCCTTGCCTGGGTATCCTTCTAGTGCTTCCCTGATTTATGAATCCTGCAAATTTTTTGTTTGGCCCAAACAAACATCAATGTCCATGTGCGAGGCGAATCTGTGTGAGCCAGTGAGAGCGGCATTTGATTTATGAACGTGAAGAGTCCGAGCGCCGCATTTGACCGCATTACCAGGCGGAGAGTAGGCCAGGCACTCGGTCAGTCGGTCAGTCGGTCAGTTAGACATTCCATCAGTCAGTCAGTCAGTCAGTCAGTCAGTCAGTCAGTTATAGCGACTATAATTAAACACTGCAGGCCAATGTTGGCACAGTTTTTCTTCTAGTTTTTTTGTTCTTCTTTCCGTTTGTCCAGTTCAAATTGAAAAGCAAGTACCAAGCGAGGGATTTTTAAGGCGGAAATCGCCTTCGAGATACCCTGTAAATATTGTTATCTAGATAAAAGCGTACATGTCTAACTAACACCATAAAATCTTTGAGTTTTCTACATGTATTTACTTTAGATTATTTCTTTAAAAACATATAAATTCATTATGGATTCTTAAAAAAACTAAAAAATATCGATATATCAATATTTTATGGAATTTTGTAAAGAAAGCTTATAATTAAAAGCTTACACAAATCGATACTTTAACGTTTTGATCGATATTTTCAGAGGCGATAAAAGGATCACGATATATTGTAATTTACTGTACTAGTAAACATATCGGTTTTTTAAGTTTTATCGATTTAAATGCAATAAATCGATATTAAGTTGAGCAGTATTGAAAAACAGCCAAGTTCAAATTATCAATGTTGAAAATATATCTAAGAAAAAAATAGTTTAAAATGTTAAATTAAAGATGTTGTCAAAGTAGTTACGGAAAAGAATACAAGATTTATCGATCAAAATCGATATTATTGATATATTAAAGTATAATATTGACTGCGATATTTTTTTAATATTTTTTTTATATAAGGTCGCTATTATTTTCCTTATTTCAAAAATGGATATATCAAACTTTAATATCAAAAATGATATTATAGTAATATAAGATCCGAATTTTTGTATCGATACATTATATGGAAGCTTTGTAATCGATATAAGTGCCTTGACCTGGCACATAAGATATAAGACTTTCCACAAGATATCTTCGCTTTAAGCTGGGTGCGTGCATACCCGCCTTCTAGGCGATACCCTGGACTTGAGACAAAGGCTGGGGCACTGGCAAATGATACGAAATGAAAGGAGCGCGAGTACGAATCAAAACGAAACGAAACGTGACTAGGCCAATGTTGACGTCGTTGCTGTTGCTGCTGTTGCTGCTGCTGTCGCAAAAGTTGCTGCAACAGTTGTTGCTGCTGCTGCTGCTGCTGGTGTTCGCTCTAGTGACGTCCGCACATCTCCATGCTGGTGACAGCGAACCGAGGCGCACATATGCCTATAAATATATAGCACACATCCAGCCAGTATCCAGCATCTTTGGCACGGTCACGTGCTCCGGCTTCTGCCGCACCCCAACAATGCAGCTTGCAGTTCGAGTTGGTGTTGATGCTGCCACCTGCAACATTTGCAGCTGTGGCCCCGCCTCACATCCCCCTTTTGGCCATTCACATAAATCACCGTCAAGTGGGCCCTGCAACTTGCCTACTTTTTCGGTAGGACAACTAACCAAAAGGCGTTGCCTACATCCCAGCGCCCAGGATAGCCTCTCAGGGTATCCATCATTCGTTGTCAGGTCCGAGCTGCGTCCACTCGCCGCCACTCAGGCTTGTTTGCCACGTCAATCATCATTACGGGACAGAAATAAGTCGGTGAATCTGAGGCAAATATCAATATTGATGCTTGGTTTTATTTAAAAAAAAAGAAAAGGAGAGAGTAGTTTTAAGGCAATATTTTCTTTCTTTTTTTTACCAATTTTTATGTAATTAAAATTTAATTTATTAGGCAGGAAAAATAATTATGGGTATTACTTGCCCATGGTGCGTATACGTAATATTGCTTATACTTTCGTTTAAATAATTAAAATAAAAAACCAATAGCAATACAAATGCTGGTTTTATTTTAAACAAATTAATAGAGCTATTTTAAAGCATTTTTCTCTGTTGTATATTTATTTTTATAAATATTTATTTAATGAAAATTATTTGTCCAATGTGCGTATACGTAATATTCTTGATTTCCTTGTTAAAATAATTTAATTTTAAGCTAAAAACATCCACAAAAAAATACCAGAACTTGTAATGCTCATTCTTATTTATTTGTATTTTTGCATATAATTTTTTGAAACCAAAAAACAGACTAATCTCGGCCTCAAATGTTAACTAAGTACAAAAAACCCAAAGCTCTCGTTGTTCCTGTTTTTCTTCCTGTTCGTGGAAATTGTTTACTTTTTTGCCTGGCAAGAAGTACGTGTTTTAGAGGGTTCAAAGTGTCACCGACTTTGTTTCAGTCGTTTTTATTTGTTATTTTCATGGCTATTTTGATGATTGTTTCAGAGGTGTGTGTGTACGAGTGTGCGAGTGTATATTGCCGGTAACGGAAATGTATTTTCACTTTTATTCGACTGCTGGGGCAACAACAGCAACAAACAGTAAACAAACAGTCAAACAAACAATACCGAAGCTTCTTTTCCCCAAAAATTGGTAGCCAGAGAGCAAGCGAGAGGGCATCACGGTGCGAGGGAGAAGGGGTTAGGCGGCGTGGGAGCATGCAGCTAAGCTGTGGCACAGTGGAATGATTTCTTATAAATTTTTAAGCACAATAAATAAATGGAAATTATGAAGATGATAATATATTCAAATTCCATATCGAATGAGTATTTATAAGATTTTCCAAATCGATATTTTATCGATTTTATCTCGATTTTTATTTTGATATATCGAAAAATGTTGTGCTTTTGCTGGAGCTTATATTCAAAATTAATAAAACTTAATTATTATGATGAAAATAATTTTTTAAAATTCTAACTAAAAACAAAAAATAAATAAAAACAATTAAATGATTATCTGAATCGATATTTTATCGATTTTAATTTTAATATAAAGAAAAATGTATGGCTCTTATCAAGAAACTTTGTTTAATACCATGATACATTTTAAACTTATAAATATTAAGCTCTTGAAATACTATTAAAGTGTTACTAAAAACTAAACAAAATGTGTTTAATACGTAGCTTAAATAAATCGTTTTTATCGATATTAAACAAAAAAAAAAACAATAAAACCGATTTAATTTATTTTTAAGGCCTACATTTTTCAATATTAATACAAAAATTGCCAAATTAATTAATCATATTTAATCTACAATAACTAAAAAAGCTTAAATTATTTTAATTTTATTAAAATATTACTTCGTACCACAACTTGACATAAATAACGTGTAAAAACCTAAGTAGAAACTAAAGTTTTCATAAAACCACAGTCTCCAAGAGATCTATCTTGCCCCAAAACACATGCAGACAACCCATAATATACTTTCTGGTCTTTGATTTCTGTCACCGCATGAAAATAGAAGAGAAAACATAAAAAACATGCCACAGTGTGTCACTTTTCGCCACTAAACGCCTGCAGTTGCACTCACACAGCCGCAAAAACAGGCGCTCGGCTTTTCCGCTCGGCATTTCCCGCTCGGCCGGCTCCCCACGTTCGGCTTTTCCGAGCAGGATAAGTTGCTCGGATGCTCGCAGATTCTGTCATAACGGCTTCGGCACTCGTGGCGCACGCCTCGCACGCTTTCCACCAGATTGGCAGCAGCTGAAAAACCCCTCAAAAAAAAAGAAGGAAATTTTGAAATTCCAATACTCTTCAAGTAGATTTTTGTGCCGTTTCAAAAGACGTTTTTTTTTTAAATTTAAAAACCTTTTTTTTTCTGTGCTCTAAACCGCGAGTTATAACCGAGAAGAACCCAAAAAATAACGAGAGTTTATTAAACAAGAAAAACACCAAAAAACCCAAAAGAACTCAAGCAAACAATTTTGTAAGATCCAATATTTGAATTTGAAGAAGAAACAAAAAAAAGAATCAACAAAAGAAGCAGCAGCAGCAGCAGCAGAAACAGCAGCAGAAGTAGCAGTAGCAGCGGCACAGCCGGCGGGTGAGTGTTAATCGTTTGGCAAACAAACTCTCAGCGGGTTAAATACCACTTTCGGCGATAAAAAACTCCTTCTATTTGTGTGCTGTTTGCGCGCTTTGCATTTGTATCCCAATTGTTGTTTGCCTTTATCTTTGCAAATGCCAAAATGAATTGAATTAATTTGTGGAAAATTATCATGTCTATTTTGGTTCCATTTATCTTCGATCGCTATCGATGGTCGCACAAAAGGGTTAATGGTATTAATTATAAACAGGCAGATGTTGAACTTAATAGAAGACAAAATATGGAACTTATTTTAACGTTATTTTAACATTTATTTTATGCAGGTGGTTTAGGATTTTATTAGCTAGTTAATTAACATTTTAAATTATAATTTTACATTAATTTGGGTAGAGTGTCACATCAGTTTAATTTAAATTGTAAACATTAAATGAAAAATATATTGATTCAGCAGCCAGAGATAAATTTCCAGTGTTCTTTTTAAGTTTTCATTTTAAATGTTCATTCTTAGTGTTCATTCTTAGTATTCATTTGACGTGTTAATGCAAAGACTACATTTTCAAATTTCGGTGTTTATTATTTATTTATTTATTTATTTATTCATTTATTCAGTATTTATTTTCATGATTTATTTTCAATCTTAATTTTCACTTTCAGTATTTACTTTCAGTATTAATTTTCAGTTTCGGTATTCACTTTCAGTATTCATTTTCAGTATTCACTTTCAGTATTTTCCTTTAGTGTTCACCTTGAGTGATTACTTTCAGTTTTAACCTTTATGGTACAGTTTAAGTATTTATTAGAAATTAAATTTAATATATTCTATAGCTGCTAAAAACCTGGGAAAATTCAGAAAAAAGTCTTTGGATATTTACAGATAAATGTTTTATATAGATACTTTATAATTTCTCACTTGACCGAAATAAATAAGTTCTAAATGTTAAAATTGCAAACTTTACAAAGTTTCCCGAAATAAATTTCCCTTCTTGTTTTTTGTTACTTATTAAAAATTTCAAAAAGTACAAGTTAACAAATTTTAAAACCAAAATATTTTGATTAATTAATAATTACATTCTCCTTAACTCATTTTAAACTTGTTGCGCAGCCAGAAAATGCATTGCGCAACTGGAAAATTGTTGTGCGAAGATGGGGGAAAATGCAGATGCCGTTTCAGTTAGTCTAAATATTTATGAAACTAGCCGGGAAGATGCCGCTCCAAGCTCTTTTTCGCTCTCTCTCTCTGACATATCTATATGAAATGATTTGCGGTCCAAATATTTACTCATGTCATATTTGGTATAACTTCTCTATTGTATGGTAAACATGCTGTCAGCTTTTCCCCCATTTTCCATTTCCCATTTCCATTTCCACAGAAAATGTTCCGAAAAATAAGGATGCATTCTTGTGCCATCGTCTTACATGTGTTTGTATGTCTGCAGGATGTGTGTCCCCGTGTGTGTGTGTGTGTCTGCGCGGGGGGAATGAAATGGAAAGGCAAGAATGGCGACATTTTGTATTTATATTTCAAGGGGGCGTCGCGCAGGGCGTGCATCTGTAGGATCCGGGGGTGTGTGAGCTCGTTAGCATTGTCCAAAGTGCCGTCGTGAAGTGTTTTTGTGTGCCGAGCTACAGCTTCAGCGGCGTCGGCGGCGGCCTTAAACGTCCCTGGCTCTCGCCCGCCCGCTCGCTCGCTCTCCCTCTCTCCCCTCTTCCTAGTGAACTTGCACCGGAATCACCTGCACCTGGGACAGCATCCACCCACCAGGGGCAGCGCTCGAACACCTCATTATCGGTCAGAGGTTGCGGCCAACTTAAACGTTCTTGTAATCAAATTGTGCCACTTGCGGCACTGTAATGCCATCTCGACCACATCAGCCGGAAGTTCCACTCGCTGGACATTATTTCAGATGCACTGGTGGAGGTGGGTTTGTTAAGAGGGGTTTTTCTATATGCTTGGCATACATTAATTGAGGTTTTTTGTGGTTTTTCTAGCTCAGATTTTAATTGAGATTGGAATTCTTCAATTACTTTTTGGTGTTCATTTTGTGGGTTCATTTTAGGTGTTCATTTTGTGAGTTCATTTTAGGTGGTAATTTTATATGTATATTTCAAGGTTTCATTTAAAGAAAGTGTTGAACGATAATGTTAATTTTTAGTATTGATTGAAAATATCAATTTTTAGGGTTTTTTTTGGGTTCATATTAATTATTAATATTAATTTATTAATTTTTGGGAATTATTGTGTGTAGAGTGTAGAGTTTAAGTCTTTACTTTGAGTATTCATTGGAAGTTTTAAAAAGAAAGTGTTTACATGAAGTGCCAGTATTAATTTAAATCATATTTTATTATATATAATTATTGATTTAATTAAATTTCTTATCAATTAAAATATTTTATTTAGTTAATTTAATAATGTTTCAACTAATTTATAAGTTGCTAAAATTCTTCATTATAGTGTTCATTTTGGGGTTTTTATGTTAGGGTGTTATTTTTATTTGTTCATTTCAGTTGTTCATTTTAGTTCTTCATTTTATTTTTTACAGTAAATTAATTTAATTTGCTACTCAGCTTTCTTCCACGTTTGATTACAATAAATTACAGTGTAAAACACCTTCCTTCCTCCGCTCTTGTCAAGTGCCACACATCCCTTTGGCTCGTGACAAAAGTTGCTACGCTCAGAACTGTGTCAAATGTTTTTCGAGGGCTGCCATGAAATGGGTTTTTCGAATGTCCCCGTGTCTGTCGATGCCAAATAAATGCATTTGAATGCGGATGCTGATGCTGATGCTGTTGCTGTTGCTGATGCCGATTCCGAAACGAATACAAATGCATTGGCCTTACGCCGACGGCTTTGCGCACGGTGGCGTATGCGTAATGTGCAAATATTGGGCCATCGTCGAAAAATGTTGTTTATCAGCTGTGCGAGTTTTGCGGGCAAGTGTCTAAACAAAAGAGCAAAGCATAAACAAACCCAAAAGCCGACAGAACGTTTTCAAACGAACGCAATAAATGCGAAATTGGTAACAAAAAAAAAAAGAGTAAACGGGGAAAAAAGCAAGAAGCCCAGTTAAGAGCTCTTGATATCATTACAAGTCATTGGCATTTCGTCTGAATTGTTGGCCTTCTCTTAGGGCCACTTGTCTGTACATCAAAATAAATCCCCATATATAATTTTATTTAGATTTATTCATGCATATTTACACAAATAAATAAATGCACCGAAAAATAGAAGAAAAACTACTCCTAATTCAAATCCCTTTATAGTTGTTTGCAAATCAAAAAATTCCCCAGTATCATATTTCTTGAAAAACTAATAAAAATGAATTAGATTGGAATTTATTACATGCCCGCAACAAGTCGTTGAAAAGGGAGTTGCGATGCTGAGGGAGGGCTTCCGAAGAAATCACATAACAACACACAAACACAGGCAGGGAATGGCCTTAAATCGATTTTGAAGGACTTCCTGGATTTATAATAAACTTGATCTGTGCCCCGGGATAAGTTATTGGTCTCCCAGAAGTTCCACAAGTCGAACAGTTTTAGAGAAAACCCCCAAGCAAGGGGTCACAATGTTGTTACCAAAGACACTTGTGTGCAAAATAATAAGGTTATTATTTGTAGGGTTGAAAAACAATATTATATGTAATAATACAAAAAAATATATATAGACATATAATAATATAAAAATATATATATAGACATATAATATAAAATTATATATATATCGACAAATAAACATATAGGAATATAGAGAAAAGGCTTAAATAATTTTCTAAAAAATACGAGCTAAAGAAATAATAACTTTATTATTTATAAACAATGATAAAGTGAAAATATTTCAAATTTAACATTGTTATTTTATTAGTAAATTCAATTTAATTTGTATAATTTTTTGCATTGTTTGTATTTATAATTGTATTTTTTTGTTTTAAACCCTTTTTTTCATAGCTAAGAATATGTTTTAACATTTTAAATAAAAGTGAAACTATTTAAATTTAATATTTTTAGGTATTGAACTTATAAAGTGTTATAAGGTTTAAATAAGAAAACACTTAATTACAAGCTTAGGAAGTATATAAATACTTTTAAAACAAGCGAAAATATTTAAACTTTAAAAATTCTAATTCCTCTATTAATTTGTGTGAAAAATTATGTTTAAAGAACAATTTCAGCTAGAATGGTATTTTATTTAATTTATTTAAATTTTCACCATTATATAATATTAAATTAAATATGTTAAAAAGTTTTCTTTATTTATTCAGTTCAGTTTATTATTTTTATTTATTTATTAATTTTTTGTATAACTCAATTTAATAATTAGTTCTAGTAAAATTTACATTTCCAATTATTTACAGTATCTTTTGTAAATTTTTCAAAGGGGGTTCCCCCTTTTGTTCCTCAGTTTAAGGTTTTCGGTTTCATTGTTAATTTTAGAGTGTTCCCTTTCAGTGCCCACTTTCAGAGTTTATTTTAAGTAATTGAAATTTAAAGCATCTTTTGTATATTTTTTTTTTAAACAGGGGCTTCCCCTTTTTTGCCCAGTCATTTTTGCTACCATTTTCGGGGACATCTGTGTGCCGGCTGACGACGAGTCATAATTGTCGCCAGTACTCAAATATCAATTGTTATATAAAGAGCGACTGTATCCGTTTCCAGCGCAACTAATTAATCACCCTTGGCTTCCTCCCGCCAGCTCAGCCCGGCTTTTGTGATTATGGCGCAGCCAGGAGCCAAGAGTCAGGAGGAGGTAGGGAGCCAGGAGCTAGGAGGAGGGAGTTCTCCTTCAGTTTGTTGGCACAAATTGTGATTGGAATGTATCCCGGGATACCGAAAGGGGGGCAAAGGCGAAATTAATTAACGTCTACCCTTTTTATTTTCAAGGACACATCCATATATATGCAATAGTTTATAGATGTTGCACTTGTGCAGGGCGATTTATTTATACGTCCTCTCCTTTGTTCTATATAGTTTTTCTATTTTTTTTAATCATATTTTTTTACTGGCTTGAAAAGCCCATAAAAGTTTTACTATTCGCTTTTCCGACCTCCGATTGCAAAATTGAATTAAACTTTGTTTACCAACAAATTGGGACATGTGTTGAGTTTATGGAAAAGTATGCGAAGATTTGATACCTACTACTATTTTTAAATTAAATAATAATAGTTCTTTTCAAAACTTGGGGGAAAAATGTTTATTTTTGTGATTTTTTTTGTTATTTCAATAAATATGTATTTTTATTTTGTTTTTTTAATAAAAATAACGTGAAGGACTTATTTCCGACCCCATAAAGCATATATATTCTTTATCAGCATGAAAAGCCGAATCGATCTAGACATGTTTGACAGAAAAATATTTTTTTGAATTTTTTCACATTTTTTACATCATAAAAATTGTAAAAAAAAATGCAAAAAAATAAAAAAAATTTTACACATACATTTTATATGCAGATTTATAAAACTTACAAAAACTAGTTCAAAGAAGTTTTCAGAGCTCAAATACATTAATTATTGGCTTAGTTGTGAATTTATAAAGTTTGATTTTTTTGTTATTACAATAAATATTATTTTTTATTTTGTATTTTAATAAAAACAAAGTGAAGGACTCATTTCAGACCCCATAAAGCATATATATTCTTTATCAGCATGAAAAGCCGAATCGATCTAGACATGTTTGACAGAAAAATATTTTTTTGAATTTTTTCACATTTTTTACATCATAAAAATTGTAAAAAAAAATGCAAAAAAATAAAAAAAATTTTACACATACATTTTATATGCAGATTTATAAAACTTACAAAAACTAGTTCAAAGAAGTTTTCAGAGCTCAAATACATTAATTATTGGCTTAGTTGTGAATTTATAAAGTTTGATTTTTTTGTTATTACAATAAATATTATTTTTTATTTTGTATTTTAATAAAAACAAAGTGAAGGACTCATTTCAGACCCCATAAAGCATATATATTCTTTATCAGCATGAAAAGCCGAATCGATCTAGACATGTTTGACAGAAAAATATTTTTTTTTAATTTTTCAAAATTTTTTAAGGGGTTACATCATAAAAATTGTAAAAAAAAATTAAAAAAAATTTAATTTTTTTTCACACATACATTTTATATGCAGATTTATAAAACTCATAAAAACTAGTTCAAAAAAGTTTTCCGAGTTAAAATAAATTCATTTTTGGCTAAGTTGTGAATTTTTAAAGTTTAATTTTTTCAACAAAAAATTAGCATATTAAAATATCGATCAATAAAACAATATTTCAATATTTCGGGTCTTCTTGAGAGCACAAGTTATTGTCAAAATAAATTTTCCGATTTACTATACAAAATTTACAAGTAAATAATAATAATGAAATGCTGATAAAAAAATTATAAAATATTTATTAATATAATTAATGGTTGCCTTAAATAATTTTTTTCAAAAGAAAAACTCCTCACAAAGTCAGTTTTCACACAACGAATATACCCCTCATTTCGAGGGCACTGCTATCCCTCACAATGGGCGTTTTGGGAGATGATCCCTTGAATAAATGTTCGCTAGCTCGCTCCCTTTGTGGCCCTGGCTTGCATTTAACGCTGAATTCGATATACATATGAAAAAAACAAATTTATTGGCATCATCCGACGACGGGAAATCGCATAAAGGCAGCGGAAAAACAAAGTGGATGAGCCGAGGGCAGCCCCCGAGCTCACCATGTTGTTGATGAAACAATAAATCAATTATATATAGCATATATTTTTTTTTTGTATACAATTTTATTCAATATTTTTTGATATAAAAGAAAGTGAACATAACTCCCAGAGAGAGAGAGCAGCCGAAACAGGCAAAAGTTTATTTTTAATCAAAAAGAAAGAAAGGCAGCGTCGTATCCCCCCGGATTGACGTCAGTTTCAAATGCAGTCGACTGGCCTATAGTCGGAAATCGACAGAAAAAAAATATAAATAAAATATATATATAAAAAAAAAACATAACAAAAAAAATCACAATACAAAAATACTGCTGCTGCAAACCGGATGCTTCACCAGCGGAAGCCTGCAGCCATAAAATATTAACAAGAAATCTTAAATCTTAACTGGGGAATTGAGCTGTGATAGTTGCCTTAAAAAATTAATATTAAAAGCGTTTTAATTGTCAATTTAAGGGATTAATTTTTTTTAAGAAGTATTTGAAGTGGAATTTAATTATATTTAATAAAAATATAGTTTTGGGCTTTACAAAAAAAATATACAAACAGCTTAAAACTGAACTCTTTTAGTTTTGCAAAAGTTTTTCCTTAATTAAAAACCAGTTTCTATTATTAGTACATAAAAAACACTTAAAAAATCTCAAAAATAATAAATTCATTATTTCCCCCATAAAATCACTTTTAAATGCTTTGTTTATAAAAATTAAGAAATACTCTCTAATAGATTAAATAAAAATTCCATTAATAAAACCCATATCAAGAATATAAATTCGTAAATGTTTACTCAACTGTTGTTCAGTATATAAAAAGAAAGAAAATTGCATTAATTTCATTGATTTCCAATAATAGTCTTCAAAGTCAATATTTTGAAATTTATGAAAATGTAAATAAAATAAAAATTATATAGACACACACACACGAAACGGAAATATGCCAAATAAGCATTGTTTATCCTAAACGCTTTTATTTGGAACATAATCAAATGCGATTTGTTTGTGGAAATGATTTACTCTAGATCATTATTGAAATGGATTTAAATAGATCGAAATATTATATAGAAATAGATTGTCATTCCACAAATATTTTTTTGTCTCTAAAAAGAAACCCCGATGGAATTACTCTCAGGATTAGGGTCCCATTTATGATGATGAAGAGCCGAAATCCTTCAAGTGCGAGTTGTAAGAGTTGACTGTCAATGGTTGCAACTCGCTCATAAAAGGATGTCACACACTCACACACACACCCACATACCATCCTTTTTTTTTGGCATGTGCGTTTGTATGTGGGTGTGTGTGTGTGTGTGTGTCTGAGTCTGGAAGCGTTTTCTAGTTGTTGTTTCCTCGCTGATGCTGCCGCCTCTTCTTGTTGTGGCAGAATTCTCAACTAAATCGGCTTAGTGGCAGCACACACACACGCCGCACACACACACCCACTTCCACATGGGCGTGGCAGTAAGAGCAAGCGCCTCTTAAATTTATTTGCGCATTTGAGCGCATTTAAAACGGAATTCAACGCCGTCGGCAGCGGGGATCCGGATCCTTGCACCTCTGACGTGTATACGTGACAGCCTGACTTCCCATAATCCTTGCACTTGCAATATACACAGAGGGAAAAAGGGTGTACATCGAGGAAATTAATCTAATATTAGTATACAAACGAGTTTTTGGAGATTTATTTAGACAAAATTGAGCTAAAAATAGTTTTTCTTGTTATTTCCAAGTTTTGTTCAAGCTTTCAAAAGGTTTATAAAAAATAGAGATATATAAATATAGAGAACGGTTATAAATAAATATTTATATTTAAAAAATATATATATAAATATTTATAGGTATAAATAGATCTATATAATATATAAAATTTATAGAAATATAAATTTCTCTTAGTATTCTAAAAAGTTTTGGAGCCTCGTATTAAGCTTTAATTCTCATAAATTCACTAAAGATCTTTTTTTTAGGTTTATTTATACATAGAAAAATATATATTAAAAATCGTATATAAATAGCATTTGTTTATATATATTGTTTTTATTTGGACCTGAATTCTTTACTCACCTTTCTTTGGTCATAAAAACGCTTGTATATAAACATTCAAAAAGCTGAAAACAAAAATAACAAAAGAAAAATCGTAAATTATGTTGTTGCCAAAATAAAATGTTTATGTCTGAAAAAAAGTGAGACATATTTATAACAAAAAAAAAAATATTTTTAAAATTGAATTTAATAAAATAAATTATTTTGGGTAAAAAATTTTGAAAAAATGTGCTTCAGCATTTTTAAGGTGAATAAAAATAAAATATAGTTTAGAAAGTAATGTTAAACTAAAAAATTGACTAAATATCAAACTATTAGGTTTTAATTCTCAAATAAAATTAAATAAATATTAAAATAAATAATAAAATAAATAAATAAAATAATAAAGAACTGAAAAAAAATCAAAATTTCCCTACTTTCTTTTCCTTCTATTTTTTCACAGTGCTTGTGAAACTGTGATAAATTCTGTCGCTTTACCCGTTAGGTTCGTACAAGTTTGTCTTCTTTTTTTAAGATTTCATTATTGATTTTCGCCGTCGCACACACACACGCACATGATGTACATGATGTGTAACACATTATTATGCCATATGCTTTTTTATTTTTATTATTTTCGTTTCTATATGATTTTTTTTTCTATTTTTTTGTGGCCCAGCAAATGCAGCAGCCGAACCGTTGCCGTTGTTGCCGTAGGCCAACAATGAGTGGGCAGAGGAAGAAGCGCCGAAGATGCAGGACCAAAGAAAGCGGAAGAGAGGGTAGAAGAGGGGATAGAAGAGAGGAAGAACGAGGGGAAGAACAGTGGGAGGAAGAATCTTCTTGTTCGGCGTCCTTATCGTCTTTTCCTTATGCCACATTACATTCGGCTGAGCCGTGTGCCAGCTTGTGGGCATAAAAATACACACACGGATACACTGCTACAAAAAAATTGCATTTAAATTTCCAAATAGAAATTAATATTTTTATGGGATTTAAATTTTAAAGAGGTGCTTATATCCCCTTTTTAAGATTGAGTTACAGCAAAAAATATTAAAAATTTAAAATTGTTTATTTAGTTTTTTTAGATTTCCCTTAAAATTCTCAAGTAGAAAGTTTGTGTCTTTATTCAGCTATAAACTTATTATTTTACAACATTTTAAAAAATACCACTTAATGTTTTTATTTTGAAACCATATCGGAATTCCCATGTAGAAAGATGATATCCTCAAAGTAACTTTAAAATATTTTAGAAATTCTCTCAGAACTCCCTTAAAATTCTCAAGTGCCAAGTTAGTGTCTTTATTTAGATATAAACATATACGTTTACAACTTTTTGAGCTAAAAACTAAGGTTTTTATACTAAAATCATATTAGAATTTCCAATAAGGATGCTTATATCCTTAGATAATCTACAAGTTTTTACAGAACTCCCTTAAAATTCCCAACTGAAAAGTTGGTGTCTTTAGTTAGTTATACACCCGCTCTTTTTCAAGATTTTAAGATTGCAACTAAGGTTTCTTTTACTGAAAGCACATTAGAAATTTAAATTTAAATATTATATAAAATCTTTAAAAACTCCCTTAAAATTCCAAAGTAAAAAGTTGGATTCCCGGTTTAAATATAACATTTACTTAAGCAAAAGTAAAAGGTATTCTACAAAACTCTATTGTGTTTTTTATTTAATCATAACTCCTTTATATTTCGCTTTAAAAATACACCAACTTTGGTTAGATTTAAAAGGTCAAAGAAGAAAAACCCCTTTTCATGGAAATTTCTTTCTGGGAAAAAATGTCAGAGAGATCTAGCTGAGGAACTAAGGAGAAACGCAATCGAGCAGTTAACCAAGGACTGCAGTCCGACTCACACTGACTTATTGTTAATTTCATTTGTGCTGTGCGCTGCCATGGCAATTATTTGCCGGGAATTTTCTAATTGAATCGACGCCATTAGAGCAGCAAAAGCTGCATCAGCATCAGTAGCAGCAGCCGAAGGAGGAGGAGAGCCCGCCCCATTCCAGCCACTTGCGATCCTTAATTTATGCACATCCTTGCCAGTTGTCCTTGCACATGGCATGCATAACATAATTGGCAAATTGCAATTGCCAGGACACCACAAAGACAGCGACAGCAAATGCGACGAATGTCAAATGAAAGTTGCTGTCAGAACCAGAGAAGTTCCCCCGTTGACTTTTCCCCACCTCCCGATTGTTGATACTTTCCCGTTGCCGGAAAATGAGCTAAGATGGCAATTAGAGGAGTCGTCGTGACACACACAATGCAATGCCAGCTACATTTTTCCACCGAAAAATCACATTCCAAATTGGTTTTAAAGTCAACCTAATAAATAATGCAATTATAAATCAGAAAAATGCTTTTTTTATTCGAATTTTTTTATAATTATGGTTAATTTTGGGCTGGAAACTGCACTCAAATGGCAACACCCAAGGACCTGCGGCATAGTTTCGCTAATTTCACTTAACTTGCTTCCGAAATTTGCATAGCAGCCAGGTGCAGGTGCTGAGTGCACCACTTTGGGCCACTCATAACCGATTCCCTTTGGGCCGCAACTATAAGCTGACTTCTCAACTTAATTTGGCAACATATTTAAGGGTCTAAGCCAAAATGCCTGACTTTTTCCCTTGATTTTAATACATTTATACTGGTCCTTTACTCGTTTTTCACCGAAAGCCACTTGAGTTTGTAGAAAAAGCTTACCAAAAAGGAATTTATTTTTTTTTAAACAAAAAAATTGTGTTTTCTATTGCAACAAAGAATGTTTGTAAAAATTATGTTTAAATAACTAAAGATTTTTAAAGGTATTTTTTGATTAAAATTTGTTTGATTTAATTTCCTTTTTTATTTATTTATTTTTTTTTAACAATTATTAACTCTTTTCATAATTAGAAACTTCCTTGCCTTATTTTTACTTATAATTTATATAAAAGGTCCCCCGAACACTCTAATTAAGTGGCTTGAATTATTCTTGCATTAACTTGGCTCTTAAATATTTATTAGCTACCACAAAGAGCGCAAAAAAAAATGGAAAAAAGAAGCTGTGGATGCCAAGCAAACCGAGAAAGTTAATTAAATGCCAAAAGGCGAATGGCTTTAAGAATGCCCACACACACACACACTCAAGAACCCACACGCCATTGCATAACGCGGTCAGCTGTCTATGTGTGCGTGTCTATATATCCGCGTGTGTGTGTGTGTGGCTGAGTGCAGGATTTATAGTTTTTTTCACAAAGCAAGTGGCAAGGTCAGCGCTGAGTTTGGTTGGCAGGCCTAGTCGCCGTATCCGTCGTCGTCGTCTGCGAAATGCGAAGCGAAAGCCAAAAAAAAAGGGGGCAGGGCCTCCTCCAAAAAGGATTACAAATTAAATTAGAAAAGACCATGGAATACCTGGTAGTTTCTATTAATAATTATTAGACATTTAGGGACAGCTCAAAATATACATAAAATATATTTGTATTTTTTATTATATTTTATTTATGTTATATTTTATATTTTCTTATATTTTTAAATTTTTTTATTCAATTTAAATATCCATTAAAATTAAAAAAAAAAAAAAACTATCCATGTAATATCTGGTTATTTTAGGGTAAAACCATTATAAAGAATCATTGCACATTTAGGGGCAGCTTAAAATATACCTTAAATATATTTTTATTTTGTATCATATATTTTTTAGCAAATTTCTTCAATTAAAAAATCCTTAAAAAGTACAAAAACAGCCCCTGTAATACCCGGTTATTTGTGATTACAATCATAACATATTTACAGGCCACTAAAAATAAAAGAAACTTTATAACTTTTATTTTATTGACTATTTTTGACTTATTTATACTTTTAAAAACTCTTTTCAAAATTTGAAAACAAGCCATGTTTAGAAATATTATTTAATGTACACTAAAAACCGTTTTTAAATTAAAATGTTATAGCGATGTTATTTTAGGCACAAGAAGGGTCATAAATAAAGAGTAAAATCATTAATTTTTTATCTGTTTCCTATATTATTCTAAAACCTTTTCTGAATTGAAATAACCACCATGACATGACTGGTAATTTTCTTTTCGGTATATTTACAAGCTAAATAAAATTTTACCTGCTCAATTCTTGAGACTTTAACCCTTAACGAACACGAATATACCCCCATTCTCAGTGAAGCAGCAGGAGAAAAATCACTCCAAGGACAAAGAAAACTCGGCCAACCGCCGTTGGTCATTTTGGCGGCCATTTCGCTGGGCCTGTATTAAAAAAAAAGAAAAAAAAAAAAAAAACGAAAAAGGCAACAAAAAATATAACAAGAAAATACACAAAAACAAAATACACACAAAAAAAAATACAAATAATAATTAAAAACTTTACAGAAAGAGAGGCATAGAGAAGAAAGACAGAAATAGCCACAGTCAAGTCGAATGGCTCTTTTCGAGTCCAGTTTTGCAAAACTTGCGCCACTTTTGCCAGGCCAACTTCTGAATTGGCAATCGTTTTGGCCAGTTTCATCGAGATTCGCAGCTGGATTCCCTCCCCCAATCGCAGAGTGCCCCCCAAGTGGAAGGTATATTTGAAAATAAATGGCAAAGTAATAGGATCCAATAAAAGCGATTCAATTTCCCGGACAAACCGCGAAGAAAGGCGGCGGGGGCAAGAAGGTGAAAACGGGGTTAACAATAAGTAAAAAAAAGAGAATGCAAAAAGCGGAAGGAAAAGAAGCTGAGGGTAAAGAATGCAAATAATACAAGCAATAGAGCAATCCAGGGAATGCCACTTATTAAGTAGCTCAGGTTTTATTCAGAATTTAAGAGCTTTTCCATTGAATTCCAGTTTAGTTTGTTGTTCAACTATTTTATTTATGGCTTTTATTTATATTCTTTAGGTAATTTGTTAAAGTTCAGTTTCTAACTCTTTCAAGCTCTTCCTCAAGTTCAAGGCCACACTGTTTTGTGCACACGCATGGCCACACTCGGCAGACGCAAACATACATTTGCCGTTACTTTTTTTTGACAACGTCTCATTTATAAGTGGAACAAGCGATGTCTGCCTCTGCCTTTGCCTTTATCTTTATCTCTGTCTCTATCTTTATCTTTCTATCTCTATCCCCCTCTCCTTGTGTTACCCCAGCAAGTAGAACATTTTAAGCATGTGCAAACATGTTTTGGGGGCTGCCTTCTGTCCTGCTCTACTGATTAACATAAATGGCAGGCCAAGCGACTACGTCACCACACCGCCCAGCAGACGCATAATGGGGGACAGTGACTTTAGAGCAGACAAAACAAAAAGGCCGGAAAAAATGTAAAAAAAACAAATCCTTTATGACAATTATCAGACAAAAGTACCTTAAAGTATGCAATGATATATTTCATTTTGAAAATAATATTTGCAATTTTTAATAGCCAGAAATTCTGTTCATTTCTATTCTATTTCTATTTGTTTATGTTGATATATCTATACAGTATTCATATGTGACTTAGGTTCGATATGCTAACCAATCGATATTTTACCTCTGCATGAATCGATATCTTGTTTGATTTAAGCTATAATTTTTTTTTTAATTAGGCTGAACCATAATGGAGTTTTACAAAGTAATTTCAATTTAATAAGCCTGGGAGGTTAATTAATTAATACTTTGTGGTATATGTAGGATATTGATATATAAACATTAATTTCGATAGTTTGATGTATCGAAAAAAATCAAATACTATTAATTAGATATTTATTTATATTCGATAATTTTCAATTTATGAAATAATTAATAAATATTTTTAAATGTATATTTTTTTGTATTTGAAATTAGAATAAATTGAAATTAATGATGTTTTTGATATCATATCGGATTTATCCGTTTCCTATACATCCCCAGTTCTTAATTTAATTTTAATTAATACATTTTATGTTCAACTTATTAATTATAAGGAAAAGTTTTTTTATATACCCTTCGTTTTTTTTTTTCTAAATATATTCCTATAGTAGCCCACTGTGCCACTGAGATATGAAAGATATTGCGATTACAGTGGTCTCGGGGTATAACATTTCATAGCCGCATTGTCTTGGCCGGATTCCGGCCCACCCCTTCTACCCCTCCTTAACAGTAAAAAAAACGTGGCAAGTGCCCGCTGCCCCCTGCCTCATTGTATCTTGTGTGTTTTGTTTTGTTTAGTTTTTTGTTTTTGTTTTCCTTTTTATTTTTTTTTTTCGTGGATTGCGTAGCCGGAACAATGCAACAGTTTTGGCCTGGTCGGCCACACAAAGCCCGGCCATAATAATAACAATAATAACAACAATAATGCATATAATACATAATGGGAAAAAAAAAGACAGGCCTGCTCAGGCCAGGCCATATAGAACAATATGGGCGTGGGCCCGCCCCTTGGCGTTGTCTGATATTTTCGGGGCCTTTGTCTTGGCTTCGTCGTACAGTGTGTTTAGAGTGTGTGTGTGTGTCTGTGTGTGTGTGGGAAGTGAACTGTGGAATATGCAAAGCGCAGCAAAAATATGGTCTTGGATCCTTGGTCCATTGTTAACCGAAAGGAGGAAAGGAGAACGTTGTCGATTTTGGTGATTAGCGAAGAAAAGTCCAAAAAGAGAGCTTAATTGTGGGTTCAAACTTTAACATTACTGAGATTTTGAGAACAAAATGTGGGTTTTCTTGGGTAGGAGAGTTTTTTTTTAATTAAGAGTATATATTTGGGTATTTAAAGTTTTGAAATAAATAAGATTTTATATATAATAAGATGCATAACTCCAAGAATTTGTATGAAATATATATAAAATGTGACCTCAAAGAGGTTTTATATTTCGTACAACTTTTATTACATTATTTTTATTATTAAAGCCATTGATTTGACATTTGAAAAAGTAAAGATGTTATGTATAAGATAAGATGCATACCGCCGGGAATTTGTATGAAATATATAAAATATATTATATACCTTAAAAGGATTAATTATTTCTTTAGACTATTACGAAAAGTAAAGCCTTTGATTTGGCAATTTAAAAACAAAAGATGTTATTTATAATAAGATGCATAACGCCAGAAATTTAAATATTATATACCCGTTAAAAATTTAATATTTTTAAAATACTTATTACAAACTAGATTATATTTTTTCTTTAAAAACTTAAAACCTTATTAAAGACTTAGTTTGTTATTTTTTTTTATTAATATATAAAAAAATTCTACTCCCTGTTATACCCCCAAAAGTACCCTAAGAATTGAATACCATAAAGATTGAAGCCCCCAAAGTCAATATAAACCATAATGACATTGGTAAAAATGTGGTAATTGAAGTGAAAAAAGCAGCAATGGCATGAGCAGCACTCTGAATAAAGCACAATTAATCATCAATTGCGTTGTTCAACAATATAAAAAAATATATAACAAAAAAAATATGCTCGACAATTGAAAGCATTTAACAGATAAAACCAACCAACAAAAAAGAATCAAAAAAGCAACGAAAATCTATTTTAATTGGGCCAAAAAGGCAAAGGCAAAGGCAAACCAGATTGCCGCATTAAGATGTAATAGAAGCGGCAGTGGTTTCGGGCTTAATTGATAATCTGATTGCTGAAATCGATATGGAAATGGGACGGACGGACAATCATTTTGAAAAAAAAGAAAACCAAAATAAAACGGATACAAATTATTTGATTAACATTTATTTTATTCCGTTTACGGCTCGGGTTTCCCGTTTGTGCGTGCTTTGCGATTATTATGTCAGAGCCATCGATTGCTTTCCATGCCCGCATTGTTTTGCGGTCGCCGTTGCGTATGCGTAATGAGTTTTACGAGCGCGATATTAATCATACGCCGTGTGGTGCGTGCGGGCCGCTGCTGCTGCTGCCGCCGCTGCTGCACTTGATGCAATTAGCTGGCGAAAAATTAGTCGAAGCGTTAACTATTCTGGCGAGAGGCGAGAGCCTCCAATTAGCTAGGTCAGCATCCCCGTCCCTTATCCCTATCAGCTCAGGCATCCAGCTCGTCCTCGTCCTTGCCCAGGCATTTATTTATCTCCCTTGGTTACCTCACAACGGACCAAGGCTGCTGCTGCTTTGGCCAATTCACTGGCTGCGGCTTTTTGCGGAAATTGGAAAGCGCCACCTGCTTTTTCACCTCTTTCTGCCTCTCTCTTAATTGGCTGATAAAACTCGAGATAGTTTATTTAAATTATTTCGTGGAAAAATGTATATCAGTTTCCATTGGGTTGGGATTAAAAAATACTGCAATTTATTCTGGTGATTTATTTATAGAATAATTCTAACTAATTATGACTTATGGAGACGGGTTTTGTTTTTTATTAACCTCTAGGAATTCAAAGGATTATTTTTTTTTTTAAATTTTTTTATTTGTAATTGCTCTCTGGCCATTTTTAAATGATATCCTGAAAACATTAAAAATTCTTTTTCCACCGTATTTATTATTATACATATTATTCTTATTAACCTTTATCTTAAAGACTTATTTATTAGTCTGCCAAATATTTATCTTTCACTAAAGATCCTCACATCTACTTATTGGTAACTAAGGCCTCAAATATTTATATACAAATATATTTATATATATAGTATATCATCCTTTTCTTGTTGTATTTATGTTGACTCGCTGGAACAGAGTTTGCATCTTGACTGTGGTTTTGTAATAACCAAGTCAGCCACAGTTATGATAATCCCAAATACACATAAAAAAAATAAATACCAATAAAAAATCCTTAAGAAACCAATAAAAAAGATTACTTAAAGGACAAAGAAGACAATTTAAAAATGAATTACAATTTATTTAAGTAACCAAATCAAAAAATAAATTATTTAAATAATTATTCAATTATTAAGAATTCATTAGGAAAAAAATAAAAGAAAATAAAGTAAGAAACTTTTGTAATTTAAACTCAAAAAGGCAAGGTTTTTTCAGGGAAAAATGTACAACAAATAAATTATTTAAATTCACAAAATGTATTAAGAAAAAAATATAAAACGATAAGAGGAATTTTTAATTTATATTCAGGGAAAAAATTTAAATTTTTCCGATTAAATTTGTTTGGTTTTCTACTTTTCATAGGAATAAAAAAATTTATGAAAATTGTAAAAATATAAATAGGTACAAACCCACTCAAAATATTGGTCAAAAATAATTTTTAAGGAAATACATTTTTATTTTATAGAAAATAATTTTTAAGAAAATAATGTTTTATATTATAAAAAATAATTTTTGAGAAAATACAATTTTATATACAAAATAATTTTTCAGAAAATAAAGTTTTATATAGTTTTCTTAAAAATTATTTTTTTTACTAAACTCTGTATACAAAATCTTGTTTTATATTAGATTTAATGAAAACATAATTTTTAAGTAAGTTAAGCCCTGCAAATAGTTCTTTAACATAAATATAAATACATATCCCTAAGCAAATCCCACCAAAAACTTTCTCCCAGTGCAGCTGACACAATAGAGCAGCGTGGAAAAGCGGCGAAAAGTCGAGCAACCGAACGGAAACCCCGAAAAAAAATAAAAAACATGAAAAACAGCAAACGGAAACCAAAGCGCAGCAAAGTGTGCTACATAATTTTTTGCAGAAAGCCAGCGCCTCCATCTTGCTCCCTCTCCTCCCTCAGCTGGTAGATGATACGGTTGGCAGTGGCTATAACGGATACGGAGATGCATATATACGAAAACTCGTATATAAGCTGCTTGGCCGAAGGGGCAAACGCACACACACACACACAAAGGGAATGCCAAAGGAGGTGCGGTTAAGGGCGGCATGCCACATGTGCGAGATGCGAAAATGGGGAAAAATGCAAAATGCAAAATGGAAAATGCGGAAAATGGAAAATGAGGAATGCAAAATGCAAGCGAAAATTTATGCAAAGCTTTCGTAGGCGTACGTACAGCGAGAGCAATTAGCCTAGAAGAGTCACAGTTGCAGTCAGCTGTTAGCTGTTAGCTTTTAGCCAAGTTAGCTGTTAGCGTGGGCGTGTCGCGACCCCACGACCTTGACACTTAACCCTTTTCGCCCCGGCCTCAATTAAGGCAATCCCCGGCCAGGCACTCCACTCAATTGGCTTAATCCCCGCCAGCTGCCACCTGGTCAACACAGTCGCCCCTTTGATCCTTAATCCTTAATCCGGATTCCATTGGAAATAAAAAAATAACTTGAAGCAGCCAGCAATTCTTCGTCTCTCCCTTACTTTCAGTTGGCTTTTGGCCACTTTCATTGGCCATTCCGCATGCCTTCTGCATTGATTGCTTTTGCAGATGTTTTTTTTACTATTAAAATTAATTTAAATTCAACTTTTCAGGAAAAGAAAAGATAAGTTAAATCCAGGAAGAAATTATGTAAATATTTTCTAATAAGCTAAGCTAGGGAAGCCAGGAAAACTGATTAAAACATTAAGGAAAAGCTCTGGGAAAATATAAGAAAAAAAGAGTACAAAATAAAATCTCCAATTAAATGGAAAATAAATAATCTTACACTAAAATCTTTAAGTAACAAGAAAATAAGAAAATGTTTACCCTTTCTGATTTCTCTAGATGTTTTCAGGGTCAAAGAATAATCATCTATTCTGGGAAATGCTTCAGTTTTCATAGCTTGAAGTTAAATTTTCATTTCGTTGTGTTTATATATTTTTTTAATAAACCAACATTACCTGCAGCCCAAGTTTACTTATTTCTTCAAGTTAAAAAATCAAACCGAAATCTCGTTCAAGTCCCTCGAACACCTTCGAAAATCTCTGTGCACTCACAACCATTACCGCAAAAAGGTTTTCAGACTGCTTTCTGTCGCAATTCGATGAATACATATTTCCGCAACGCCTTTTGTTGCCAAGAAATGAAAATAATCAAAAGAAAAATGGGTAGCCAGAAAAAGGGGGAAATTTTCTTGCACACAGACACACACAGATTTACACTGGACAACAAAGGGGTTGGCCAAATAGTTGCTATTTAATTAGAATATTAAATTGAAGCAATTTGTTTTAACTTTTCTAAAAAACTTTTTGGTTCAAACAAAAGTTGTGCATAAAGGTAATTCAATTAGCAACTTATTGAAGCATTAATTGAAGCCGTAGAAAGTTGCTGATTTTACGAATAGCTTTTGTAAGGGTAAACTTTTGATCGAATTCAAAGGATAAACTAAAGGCTAGTTAATCAAGCTAATTGTATTTAATATACTATATACATTTTAAAAGTTACTTTATTTTTATACTTATAAATATTATTTAAGATAAGAAAAGAATTTAAAGTCTTATAAGTATTATTTAAAATATGAAAAGAATTTCAATTCTATACTATATTACTTATTATTAATATTTTAAATATAAAAAAATAATATTCTTTAGTAAATTGCTTATAAATATTATTTAATGTATGAAAATAAATAAAATTCTATATTAATTGATTATAAATATTATTTAAAATATGAAAATAGTTTATATTTTATACTAAATTGCTTATAAATTCTGTTTATTTTACTATCGTACTTAATTACTTATAAATATTATTTAAAATATAAATAGAATTCAAATTTTATACTAAATGACTTAAATTATTAGTTTAAATACGAAAAGAATTTAAGTTCTACACTAAATATTATTTGAAATATGAAATAAACTTAAATTCTATACTAAATTGCTTATAAATATTTTTTAAAATATGAAAAAAAATTAAATTCTATATTAATTGCTTATAAATATTATTTAAAATACGAAAAGAATTTAGATTCTACACTAAATTACTAATATATATATAAAATATAAAAATAATATTAAATCAGCTTAGCGAACTTTAAAGAAAATCCTCTATTTTGTTGACCAGTGTTGTGCCCAGAGTCTTGGAAGCAGCAGTCACATCTGCTTAGGGCTAAGGACCTGCTGCCAAGGCAAGTCCTTTCACGTTCGCCCACCTCATTGGGTTGTATAACACACACTCTCACACACACACACACCAGGGAGGCAGGGACACCGCGTCGACCCTTGTCCTGGCGTTGACAGATGAACAAATGAATCGACCATGAAAACGTAATGTAATGAAATTGATGAGAATAATATAATGGAGAGTCTAAAAAGTGGAGTGGGCGCAGCAATAACAACATAATTATGCAACAATTAGGAGCAATTCATTAATTTTATGTCATTCGAGACGCAAATCAAGCTGCAAACGCGTACAGGCAGGTTGTGAGATACACAGATACACAGATACACAGATACAGATACACCAGTTACGGATGCAGATACAGTTACAGGCAGCGGAGCGGGAAAAGCTGAAAAGCAGAAAATCAGAAGGGGAAACGGAGCGGGAAAACGGGAAAGCGGGAAAGCTGGCGACCACAACAATCAGCCAACGAACCAAAACGAGAGTTACGAGAATTATTCTGGCAGTCTGCCAAATATAAAATAAAAAATAAAGTACAACAAAAGTGCACGGCAAGCAAAAAGGTTTAAATAAATATATATACAAAAAAAAATTAACATTTAGATGATATTAGTGACAGGTCTTGAGCACATTTGCTGCATTTTAAAATTGATAGAATATATTTGCCGTAACTTTGGTTTTTTTTAATATTTCGAAGCAAATAATGTACTTTTAAATACAGTTCAAAATATAATTTATATTATTTTAATAGCAATAAATAATAATAATAAATGATAAAGTATTTATTAACATAAAAAGATAATATAGTAATGCATTTATGTATTCATGCAACACAAACAGTGTGACTGTGCCAGCGAGTCTCTCGAAGTGTGACCCTGATTGCAAAAACTAAGCATAAATTAGGCACAAAATGAGAAAAACGATTTTTTTGTATTTTTTTTTGTTTTTTTTTTCATCCGTGTAAATGCCAATGTGCTGAGGTTTGGGCGCAAAAAAAATCTCGCCAGCGCAGCTCAAATCCTGTTGCCGCGTTGTCAAGGTCTGGGTGCGACTTGTGCGCCAGGCTAACGAGTAAAGAATTTCCTTGGTGGCCAGAGCTTAGTGGGTAAGGTCGGCGGGGGAGGGTTTCTCTCGGTTCAAACGGGATGGCGGAATGCCAGCCAGCCAGCCAGCCAGCTAGCCAATTTGGGGCCACTGCCGGGCTGCCAATCTGCCAGCACCCTGGGCCACAGCGTCGAGGTGAACGAGAGCAAACAACCAACAAATGAACGAATGAACGAACCTCGCTTGCCCCGTTGGAGGAGAACTCTGGACATCAACAGGTGGCCCTTGTTAAAGCTCTGCAAATTTGAATAAACCTTATGTAACCGGATCAGTTAGCTTATTATTAGGTAATGCTGTAACGAATGATTCCGCTTGGCCCGGGTTTATGCAAGCCAACTGTTTGCATAAGACAGTTTCCGATTTGGCTTGGTCGTTGAACTTCTTCCTGGCACAGAGTGCAAGTTGCTTTATATAAGGCAGTTTTTTTCAATTGAAATATTTGTTGAGCCTATTGAGTGACATAAGAGAATGCCCAGAATAATAGAAATACTTGCATAACAAACTGAAAGGGAATGCAGGTAGATGGTATCGGCCCAAGGAGCCTATTTTAACCAAATGGAGCATTAAATTGCAGCTGATTATGACAGAGTTAACAATCCACTTATAATCAATTGTCATTTAATTGAAGTGAAAACAAGCAAATTGAAAGGGGAAAATGGAGCAGAGCTTAAACAATGCGATAAATTCTATTGTTTTCTCAATTTTCTTAAAAAACAAAAACACGGCACAAAATTGCATTGAATGTCTGGCCATTTGAGGACAATAATCCATTGAGCATATTTTATTCATTGAGGCCGTCTTTCAAGCGTTTTTTGCTCAAGATGTGCACTTAGACAAACACTTTACGAGGTAAACTCAAATAATATTATTTATCAACATAGAAATAAAAGAAAGAAATAATAAACTTGTGGAACCATTCCCCAAAGTGATATTGCATCTCACAGTGTGACTGTACTTCCTGACAAAGCGTAGTGTGACCATGCAGGCCGTAAATAAGCATAATTAAGGCACAAATAATTGAGAGAAAATGTAACAAAGAAATATAGAAAAAACCTTTAAGACTACTTATTTCTTGTGCAGTATTGACGCTGACACTGACATTGACTTTGGCATTGGTACAGGTAAACATACTGGCACAGGTGTAACCTGGCACCATATTTATTTTGGCGACTGTAACTGGCCGTGCCAACTGGCAGTAAGTGCTGCTGCTTGCTAGGCCGCTCCAATTCGATTCGATTCGTTCCGATATTGATTTATAGAGTGTCAATCTGGCAAATTGCAGCACAGCAGAGCAGCGAAGCAATCAGAAATGCAACAGTTGCACACACACACACAGGAGGCAGGCAGGCAGGCAGGCTATTTCCGGGGGTTTGGAGAAACTCAATGGCAAGGCACAGAACAACTTGACGAGCTGTCAAAATCGGCTCGGCCTGTCAAAATTAATTTCAATGCGGAATATCCGCATTGAATTCGTCGAGGCGAGAGAGAGCGGCCCTGCTTTTATCTTTTCACATTCATTAGAATTTTTCGCCCTGCCAGCTTTATTTATTTGCTTCTTGTTTTTTTTTGTTGCTAAAGATTCAGTTATTCAATTACAAGCCCTGGTCTGGACCAAGACATTCGCATCGATTCAAGGTCTACCCAAAAAAAAAACTAAGAAGAAAGTAAACCGTGCGAGAATAAAACCACAGCAGCAGTTAAGTGCACTTTAAAATGTTTTTGTTTAAATATATAAATTGTGAAAGAAAAATATGAAAATTTATAAAATAATTTATTTATAAAATTAAATAACATAAAATATAATGCAATAATGGGAAAATATGTATATAAATATATAAAATTATAAATTTATATAGAATAACTTTTAATAAGTTCTTATTTTTTGAATTGGTATTGGAAAATCCTACAGAAATCTCAGGATTTTCTACAAAATTCAACGCTGCAACACTTTGTACTACAAGAATTCTTTTTGGATCGCTCGTAAAGTGATTTAAATGAAATTTGAAACTGATTTAGGTAGAATTTAGGTGTATAAAATACTAAATAATTTTCTGTCAGTGTAGCTAACTGCAAACAGTGGCAGTTTCAATGCCAAATTGTATAAGCAGCTGCAGTGGCTCAGCCAAGCGGCAAATGTCCTGCGGTGACAAAGGCAAAGCACCGCACCGCACCGCCCACTACGACACTGGTTGGAATGCAGGACCTGCTTTAAGGTCCTGGACGGAGAGGTGATGTAACTATAAACTGGGGACTTGGCCCCGATTGGATACCCATTTTAGGGATGCGACAGATGCTGCCCTTGATGTGATGTGATGGCAGGGAGGGGGAGAAGGTGATGTCCCCGAATTTAAGGTGAACTCTTCCCCTCGGCAATGATTGCTCAGTTATATAAGTTTGCTGTTATATGTACTGTTGCTGCTGCTTAAACATTTGCCAAACTTTCAATTGGAAAATCCTTTGTTGGCCCCTAATTGGTCTGGACTTTTTGCCCTACAGACTACTACAGTGCGTTTCAGGGTCATAATAGATGATGTATTGGCCATTTTTATTTGGAATTTTAAATGGGGTGGCGCAAAACAATTAATTAATAAATGTATTAAATGTTGAATAAGCAAAAATTAAGCAGAACCATTTACTCAGTCAAGGAAAAGGGAATATCGTTTTTCACACAATTCCATTTCCCATTAACGAGTTGCCGCTGGTATTTGACTTTTATCTGATGTGCTTGAAATAATTGCAATTGACAAATAATTGCATTTCACACCTGTGTCCTTGCACATCCTTGGCATATTTGTGGTCTGAATATAAACAACAAATAACCAATTTAATTTGTGTGCTTCTTGGTAACCATTTTCGTTTATATAATTTCCATAGAAAAGCAATAAATGCCTGCCAGAAATATGTGCTTGTAAATTGTTTGAATATGATTTTTTACAAATTTAACCAATGCTTTATAATTGCTGTATTAAATAAATTTAATAGATTGATTTTTAGTTCATATTTCTTGCATAGTGCATCAGACAGTGTGACTGTACAGCAAGATCATACATAATGTGACCATGCTAGCCATAACAAGGCATATATTAGCACATATAAATTAAAGATATTTGGAAATTATATTAAATAAAATTAATTTAAAGCAACAAAACCTTACAACAAAATTTAAATATATAAATCTTAATTTATATATATATATATAATATATAAACCCTAATTTATACTCCCAAAACGTACTGTACTTGGGCTTGCAAAGAAAACCGAAAAACCCGCAGCGAAAAGTCCTTTGGCTTGTCAAATAGCGCGAAAAACTTTTCAAATAGCGTCGCGTTGAAGCCTTACCGAAAATCCCACCCAGCCAGACCAGTTTCTCCCACAGTTTTCCAAACCGCCACCCCCACGCTCCCGGCAGATTTTCCACACCCTTTTGTTGGCGAACATTGGCCCATTCTATGCATTTCGTCTTCACCATGAATAGGGGCGGGGAAGCTAACGCTCTTGAGATTCATTTTCTTTCATTATTCGTTTTTTGCGCCATAATTATGCCAAAGAAATGTACATACTTATGAGCGGGAGAGCCACGCCCCAACGCCCCCTTGATTTGCCTGGCCTAGAAAATGAAAACATGGTGAAATATCGAGGCCTCGAGGTTGATGTGACTGCACTTTTGGCGATGAAAAATGTTAAAACAATCGATCGATCGATCACACACAAAGCACACACACACTGTTTGGGCTCAATCAACCCAGTTTTTAGGCGCAGCACTCAATGACTTTTTAATGTCGACAATTGAGTCCTTAACGCAGGGTCTCCTGGCATGTCCTTGCCTCGCATTGACAGTCCCATAAGCAGTGGTATTTGGGGCATTCTGAGGCGGCTTAAATAATTAAATCCGACAAGTGTTCAATAAGTAAGTTGATTAATTATTTGACTGCCTGAAACAGTAAACAAAAGAGCTTTAAGCCGAAGGGCATGCATAAAAATAAAAATACATTTATTACATGCACGTTGTTGGGGGGGAATTTTGTTTGTTATTTACACCAATTGCTGGTTGATTGTTTGGCATTAAACGTTATTTTATGGCTTTGATTTATCTACGGGAAATAAATCTTATTTATGTTTATGAAAGTCTTGTAAGAGTTTTGGCTTTTACAAGCCATTAAATGCGAAGAGCAGGTGGGAATTTGCTTGAATAGTTTGGGTTTAGAATTATTTAAGGGGGATTTATTTTTAAATGCAAGCTTATTGTATAAATAAGAGTTTATAAAAATTTTTCATTAATTTTTGGTTTTTTATATACTTAAAAGTAGATTGAAAGTTGTATTTAATTAGCAACTTTAATCAATTTTTATGATACTGCTTGCACAGAATGGGGTTGATTCTAATTAAGTATTTAAAAATAAAATATCAACAATGAAACATTAAAACGTAAAATATTTGGATATATATTTTTTAATATATTTAGCTATTTATTCTGAAAACTCCTCCGAATTTCTAACTCCCCTTGACCTTTCCTATTGATTTGTAAACTTTTTTGGGGAAATTCCCCCTATCCGGGACTCCCTTATTTTGCGGCTGCCAATTAGCCAAGTATTTAATGGGCTTCCGAGGAGTCACAATTTCCCTTAACCCCTTAACCCCTTGTCACCCGATTTCGACGCACTTTAAGCCGCTGCAACTGCTGCCAAGTGACCCAAATCAGAGTCTGTCGTTCGTCATCCGTCGTCTGCGGTGCTCGTCGTCTGCCTGGGAATCCAAAATCCGGAGGAGACGCCAGGCACCCCCCCACATCCAGTTAGTTAACCAATCCGAATCCCAATCCCAACACGAATCCTTTGAGCTGGCTGCTTTGGAGTGGCTTTTGCGCTTAGTTAGCTTAATTGCGAACGCGCCCAGATTTGGGCCGCTGCAGCGATAAGTATCGATTAGAATCGGCAAGGCGAGTGGCCTGCCAGAGCACTAATCATGATCCCACACGGAGAGAAAAAATCTAATAAGTTTTATATTGATTATTGTAGAAACTAAAAGTATACACAAAATATAAAAATATCATTTAATCCTAATAAAAATAAATATTCGTGCTTATTTATTTTATTTTAAGAAAATTTATTAATTTCCTTACCTTTGAAAAGTATTATTTGCTCCCTGGTCTCAGGAGTTTAAGTTTTTTGCCCGTGCCCCCATCCGCTTGAAAGTTCGCTTGTAGGGCACCGCTGCCAAGAGCCGGAGGAGGAGGCGAGCAGCGGGAGGAGAGGGGGCAGCAGCAGTATCATCGCACATATTCAAATATCCCGTTATAAAGTGCGGCTGCGGCTGCAGAAGTCTCACCGCGTCCCCAGGAGCACCAGCAACAGCTGTCTCGCTCTCTCTTATTGGCCAAAGCGATCAGCGAGCGCCAGGGGCCGCAGGCGAAAATGAAAACTCACAAAATACGCGTTAATCTTTGGTGCTTCCATAAACTCTTATAACCCGCACTTGGTCCACACCGTCGTAAACACTTTGCACTACTTTTAGGCTTATTTTATTAAAGAATTACCACTTAAAACACGGTTTTTACTTTAGCAACAAAATTTTCGCACTCGCGGAGTTAAAATGGCGGGACTAATAATCGAGTGCTTGGGAGAGTGGAGAGTGAGAGCGTGGGAGAGTGAGAGCGTAGGAGCTAAGAGAGAGCAATGACCTGCACTCTCTCGAGTATCGATAGTTTTTCAGCCATATCGTGAGATCGTGAAAAGTGTAGATTAAGCTTTGGAAGTTGTTGCTTGCAATTGTGTCATTTTAATTTGGTCAAACTAATCAAATTAAAAGAATAACGAACAGGAATTGATTTGTAATCATTTATACATATCACAAAAATGTACTTTAATATTTTCCTATTCATATTACATTTACGGTTTTACAGTTACAGTTTTACATTCACAGTTTTGGATTTTCCTCTAATTTTAACGATCGTTTCTATGGCAGCTATACGATATATTCACCCGATTTGCATAAAATTAAAACAGAAATTCTAAAAAAATATATTATGAATATATCTATGACCAGAAACAAATATTTGGAAAAACAGCGAATTTAAAATTTTTTCTCATAAAATTTCTTAGTCTTTTCTATGGCAGCTTTTGGATATACTAGTCCGATTTTGATAAAATTAAAATCGAAAATCTAGAATAATAAAAAATGGCCATGACTTAAATGTTATGCAAAGATCTTAAAAATTCCATTAAAATTTACCGATCATTCTTAAGGCAGCTATATGATATAGTCGTCCGATCCGGCCCGTTCCAACTTATAATGAATTAAATGCTTAGCATTTTTCAGAAACCCATAAATACATATTTTACGGCTGACTTAGTCCTGGGTTTCATACAAAATGTATTAATATTTATGTTTTATAATTTGTTGTATTAAAATGTAGCATATATTCGAATATGTATGCAACCATGCACAAGTATCCATCCAGCTAAATTGAAATTCTTTTGGAATTATATAAAATGCAGTCGAAGGCATTTCGGGGGGACACTGAGCGACTTGGGCGGCCAACCGTCCATCGCATCCATCGCATCCATCGCATCCTGGCATCCTGGCATCCATCCCGGTATCCATCCCCCGGCATCCTTCCAACCCGGATGGCTTGTTTACGCAATTCTCCAGAACGGCATGCCGCACACGCTCCCTTCTGTGGCCTTCCGTTGCCATGTTCCTTGGGCGGAAACAAACAGCAACGGAAGTGCCTTGGTCTGGTTTTTTGTCCTTCTTTTAAAGGCACCTGAATGAAATCGTAATTTGTAATTTACATTCCGTTTATCCTATAATTATTGCTTGTATAGTATTTAATCTTTATTTACAATTTCTTTGACACTTTATAAATAAGGAAAGTGCTGAATTGATTTCATTCTCTTCTCTCTGAGAGATATGTAAATTCTTATCCTCTGGCTGACTCCTTGCCTTGGCTATTTTTTAGACTGGATTTTTTATAGGGTTGGTTGCTTATGCAGAGATTACCTCTCGCCATGCCCCATCCTCCGCAGGGCCATGGCAAAATTCCCTGGAATTGTAAATAGCCAACTCATCGGAATCCCAGCTCCCCAGCTCCTCCTGCCTCGTGTCCATTTGCCAGACATAATCCCTGCCTGCAATCGGTGTCGATGTGAATGATATGGAACTGTGAATGCGAGAGCGATGTGTGTCTACTTGCTCTCTATAAAATGTGATGTGTGTGGGTTGAGTGTGTTGAGTGTGCTGAGTGTGCCGAGTGTGATGAGTGTGTGATGTTTGCACTTGGGTGCAGTGGGGTCTATAAATAAGTTGGCCATTTATTAGGGGTAATCATAAATTGCGTTAACAACGCAGGGGATCCTTCCTTCCCCCATTTTATATACATAAATCTATGAAAGAGCCGTAAACAAAGGCGTTTTTCCCATTGTGCGATAAGCTTTCAATTAACTCTGACCCGGAAGCAGGAAGCAGGAAGCAGAAAGCAGGATGCAGGATGCAGAGGGCGGAAAGGTATCAATTTCTAGTAGCATTGCATCCTGTCAGATATATATGCTAATCCAAGGACAATGACAGGTGCAGCATCCAATATCAGCAGGGGGGGCGGAAGTCGGTTGATAGCTCTGCATTATAAACCGATAAGCATCGGGGGAGATGTGGCCAAGACGAAGGGGGGCCAGTTAACAAAGGCTCTAGGACTCATAGGTTTGGCTTAGCCAAGGACTTGTTTGCAACGGGAAAGAAGGCTTCTCATAGAGAGAAGATAGAGGCGAGAGACGCTAACTTGTATCTTATTCTTCTAATTGAGTCAAAAACAAAAAAATATAAATATTATAAATATTAAATTAATTGTAAGGTAACTAAATTTGGGTTACCACAAATATGAATCCCTTTTATTATACCCTTTCAGGTTTATTATAATTTTAGAAAGAAGTTTCCTGTTTAAAAGAGTTATTTCCTAACCTATAAAACACATAAAAAAAATTAATTTAAATAAAATTCTACAAAAAATATTTATAAATATTTTATCGCTTATAAAATCGATTTTTTATCGATCTTTGCAGTTGCATACAACATGCTTTCGCTGGCGATATGACACTACTGTCGAGCATCCTCGACTCAGGCGGCGGCATTTCCGCTCAGCGCTTCACCCGCCTGCTGCGCCAGTCCAGCACATCATCATCTGCATCCGCATCTGCATCTGCATCCGTGTCGTCATCTATGCTGGAGCCCACATCCTCGCAGCTGCCTATTAACGATGTCCTTGGCGGCGGACGTATTCCCTTTCTGCATGGCAATGCAACGGATGAATCTTCACCGTTGCCGCTGCCCGATGCCGATGCCATGGATCCAAATTTCGTCCTTGACGGGGTCACAAGCGTGGCCAAAATGGCTCTGGAGGCGACAGTGAAGGAGGTGCTGCGCGATCCGGACCCGGAACAGATTCTGGCCAATGCCAATGCCAGCGCTCCATGGAATATAACGCTGGCATCGGCGGCAGCCACAAACTATGAGAACTGTTCGGCGCTGTTTGCCAATTACACCCTGCCACAGACAGGTGAGTGATGATAATGGCGGGGGGGATAATGAAATCATAATTAATGAGTTAATTCATTTACGGAATTAAGGGGATTTTAATGTGAAAAGAAGAATTCGATTTATATTAGGTTGGGCAGAAATTATCAATTTATCGAAGCTGTTTCGGTTAATTATTAATATTTTCATATTGATATCGATAAATCAATATTCTGTTGTATATATCGAACATATTTTATTTAAATAGGAATTTATTTTTTATTAATTTTTAGAGATACTTTAAATGTATTTGTTCAAAAAGAAGAGTTAATAAAGAATTGAAATTTTTTAGAAATATTTTTAATAAAATCGATAAGTAAAAGTTAAACGATAATTTTTGATATTTCAAAAATTTTGGAATTTATCTTTTCAATACTTTTCAATGTGAAATATCGATAAGATAATTATTTTAAAGTTAAGCTTGACATTTTTCGCTATTAAAAAATTGTTAAACCTAATTTTTGAAATACTTTTCATAGGAAATATCTAATATATCTAATAGATCAATAAATTAAAATGAAGTGCGATATTTTTCAATATTCAAAATCTATTCAAATCAAACCTACCAATATTTTTCAATATTTTATTGTATTATTCCTATACTCTAATTAATCTCTTAACTTAAAAACACTCTTAAGTTCCTAAAAATTAAAAATTAAATCTTTTTACTATATATATCTTTGTACTTTATATATTTTTTTTTAAATTTCGGAATAGGCCTTTACTGCAACTGGACTTGGGACACATTGCTCTGCTGGCCACCAACTCCAGCCGGTGTCCTGGCCCGAATGAACTGTCCTGGCGGCTATCACGGCGTTGATACACGCAGTAAGTAATTAATCACGACACCGGACTGGATTTTGAGTAGTTAAGATCTCCCTTAAATAAACTAAATGATGACTCGTTAAAGTTACATCAAAAGTCATTCATAAACGTGGCTTAATTAATTAATCAGAGCAAATAAGCAGATTTAAGAGCTTCTAAAGGACACATATAACTGGCGGCCAAAAATTATACGGATCACTGGCTGGGAATCCGTTCAACTGCCAGGGAAATCGGCAAAACAATAACTTGATTTCATATTCATCGAGAGAAGTTCAATATTTGCATACATGACGGACCCGAACTCCCAATCTTAACCCATTCGTTCTCCTTAACCCCATTAAGCGCATGCCAACTGAGGTCACTCCGAAAGTGGGCCAAAAGTGGGCGTGGACCGACCAGGTGTGTGCCTCCAGCTGGGCCTCGCCGTTGGCCATCGATTGCTTAATTACGATCCCAACTGGGGCTCCCCGACCCCCATCAATGATGATGATGATATGCCCAGGCCCGCAATTCGAACGCTTTTGCACCACGGGGGAGTAATAGTATTTAATAAGCAATGGCAGTGCACTCGAAAAAAAATTATAGTTAAATAGGGGTTACAAGAAAATATAGATATATCGATGGGGTATCGATATTTGATGGGAAATTGTATGTATAGAAGCGAACGTTACCTTTGTTTTCTTAAAATATATTGATTATATAAATATTTCAATTTAAAGTGCAATATTGTCTAATATAAGTCGATAATAAATCTAAATTCTGTTATATATATCGAAATTTTTTTTTAATATTTTATCCATAACAGTATCGATTTATATTAGAAAATATTGCACTTAAGTTTGAAATATAGATATTTATTTATTTAATGCGAAAGTCAATGTATAAATGCAAACTTTATCATAGTTTCCATTTTGTTTATCGATAATATCGATATTGTATTCCAAATTCCAAAACTTTTCGGTACAAATCGCCAGATCAATTTTCTAAATTTCGATAAATTTACCTTTACGATATTTTCGATATTATTTTCGGTATAAGAACATTCCTTTGGTTTAATACAATTTATTGACACATTTCTTATTAACATTTACTATCTGAAATATCATTTAATTTACAAAAAATATTTAAAGAATATATTTTTTCATAAGCATTATGTATAAAATAATTTATTAACACCCCAAGTATCGCTCAGTGCAGCCTTGCCATGGCCTCATTTACCTAAGCCCCATGACCGTAGATTTTTAAGACCCCAATCTTTCCCTGTGACTGGTTGTGGCAGGGGGAGATTCGTCCCTCCATTCGCCATAATTGCAGCTGTCACTCAGTCAGTCAGTGTGTCAAAATGTCCGATTTGCAGTCATTAATCCGGGGAAATGCAACTCACCTTACCTGTTTCCCCCTGCGCCTCGCCTCGCCTGATAATTATTAGTATTATTTATCATTATCCCCAGAGTTCGCCAATCGAAAATGCGAGCTGGACGGCCGGTGGGGCAGCAGGCCAAATGCCACGGAAACGAATGCCACCGGCTGGACGGACTATGGGCCATGCTACAAGCCCGAGGTCATCCGACTGATGCAGCAGATGGGCAGTCGAGAGGATTTGGATCTCTATATAGAGATAGCCAGGAGGACGAGGACCCTGGAGATTGTCGGTCTCTGCCTGTCGCTGTTTGCCTTGATCGTTTCCCTGCTGATTTTCTGCACATTTCGATCGCTGCGAAATAATCGCACCAAAATCCACAAAAATCTATTCATTGCCATGGTGCTGCAGGTGATTATCCGGCTGACTCTGTATCTGGATCAGTTCAGGAGAGGCAGCAAGGAGGCGGCCACCAATACGAGTCTGTCGGTCATTGAAAATACGGTGGGTATTGGTGGGATTTGTAAAAGTATCTAAACATTTTTATATGGAAATATATATGAGTTCCAGGATTTCGGGAAACAAAGCTATAGAAATTCCTTTTATTTCTGGACAATTCAAAATATATTCATTATATTTCCGAAATATAATTTTATATATTTCTTAAATTTATTTGTAAAAATATCTATACATTTTTATAAGGAAAAATATATGAGTTCGTGAAGGCAGGAATGCGGGAAACGAACCTTGGAATATATATCAAATATATTAAATATAAATACATTTATAATTTTTTAAATATATATCCTTTTAGCCCTATCTGTGTGAGGCTTCATATGTCCTTTTGGAATACGCTCGCACCGCCATGTTCATGTGGATGTTCATCGAGGGCCTGTATCTGCACAATATGGTCACTGTGGCCGTTTTCCAGGGCAGTTTTCCCCTGAAGTTTTTCTCCCGGCTTGGCTGGTGTGTTCCCATTCTAATGACCACCGTGTGGGCACGTTGCACGGTCATCTATATGGACACATCTTTGGGAGATTGTCTGTGGAACTATAATCTTACGCCCTACTATTGGATACTCGAAGGACCGCGTCTGGCAGTGATACTGGTGGGTACTAAAAAACATAATAAAACCGAAAACTATATCTCAACTTGTTCCTGATTCGGTTAGCTCAACTTCTGTTTCCTGGTGAACATCATACGAGTGCTGGTGATGAAGTTGCGGCAGTCGCAGGCCAGCGATATCGAGCAGACCCGCAAGGCTGTGAGGGCGGCCATAGTCCTGTTGCCATTATTGGGCATCACAAATATCCTGCACCAAGTGGCGCCCCTAAAGACGGCCACAAACTTTGCTGTGTGGTCATATTCCACATATTTTCTTACCTCGTTTCAGGGGTTCTTTATAGCCCTCATTTATTGTTTTCTAAATGGAGAGGTGAGTTTGAAAAGGAATTTATCAATAGAGTTTTTGTTAATATTTAATTTTTTCCCCTTTTAGGTTCGAGCTGTTCTCCTCAAGAGCCTGGCCACCCAGCTGTCTGTACGCGGTCACCCGGAATGGGCACCCAAGCGGGCCTCCATGTATTCCGGGGCCTACAATACCGCCCCGGATACGGATGCAGTGCAACAGCAGCAGCAGCCCGGCGATAATCCGGCCACTGGAAAAAGGTAACTCTGCTTTGGAGTACTGTAAACCTTATAATGTAAAATTTATAATCTCAAACCCATCTTTTTTTGAACAGAATATCACCTCCAAACAAACGTTTAAATGGTCGAAAGGCCAGCAGTGCCAGCATTGTGATGATTCATGAGCCACAGCAGCGTCAGAGATTAATACCTCGTCTCCAAAGCAAGTCACGGGAAAAGGACAAGAAGAGCCTGAATAAGGATCGAGAGAAACGGTCACACTTGCAGCAGTCACAGTCCGAGGTACCGGGTATCGATACCACAACAACAACAGCAACACCGACAACAGCAAATCGCATACGAAGCAAGGATGAAGACGCCAACGGCGGCGGCGGCGGCTCCAAGTGGATGATGGGCATCTGCTTTCGGGGTCAAAAGGTACTGAGAGTACCGTCAGCGTCATCCGTGCCACCCGAGTCAGTTGTATTTGAGTTGTCAGAGCAGTAGCTAAACCGAAAACTAGCCGTAGACGTAGACCTTAGACGTAGTCCTAGACGTAGAAGTAGCCATCCAGTCATTGCCCGCTAGTCCTAGTCCCTATCTCTTCCTGAAATGCTAAGCCTCCTTTTCACACCACAGTAGCCAGCACCCCAAACCAGCAAGCTACCAAAAACCCTTTTTAAAATTGAAACATAAATTCAAAACTAGGAAGTACTGTACTTTCGAAGTTCTGCTCTTTTTCTCCTATCAGCTACTAGATACCCTTTTCTAAAATTCAAAAAGAAAAATAGAAAGAACTTGTCTTACCTACTCTCCTTATGTATATATATTTCCCTTGAAGTCTAGCCAAAGACTATATAAAGAATAAATTAAAGGAATGTATTAATATTCTATTGGCGTTATGCATCTTATTCTTTAGATTGTCTGTGGTCTTACAACTTTAACACAAAAAAAGAGCAATCTAAAGTCAAGTCTAATTGTGTAATGATGATAATGTGAATATATTCCCCTTGAAATCAAAGAAAAGATTATATAAAGAATAAATTGAAATTACTTATAGCGTTATGCATCTTATCCTTTATATTGTCTTAAGTGTTAAAAGCTTAACACAAATAAAAACAATCTGAATTTAAGTCTCATTTCTAGGATTCTTGTTATTTTCTATAAAATATTTAGAAATTTTGTAAAATTATAATTTTCTATTTAGATAAAATATATAAAATATATATTCCCTGATTTATTTTCTCTTAAATATTTGTAAGAAACTTGTTTAATTTCGAAATACCTGAAACAAAAAGCATAAAACATTAAACTATCCTATTAATTAGTTACTAAATACACTATATTTCAATCATTTTATTCCTTAAAACCTTTGTAAGCTTCCCTTAGTTTATTTTTTAGTTGTAACTTGATTTCAGATTGCCTTTGCGCCCTTGTCCACTACAAATTAGACAGATCAAAAAATTAGAAAAAATCCCTTTTCCTTGAGACCCCGCCAAAAGATTTCCCAAGTCTTAAGCAAATTACTTAACTATTATTATCTGACGATGATAAGCCATTTTTCAAACTAGCGCCACATTCTCTGTTCTGGACACGCAAATACACTAAGAAAAAAAAGAATATAAGAAAACACTCGCACACGGCTACTACTTGATATTGAATTTTCCAGCAAAACTTGAGCGGCATGTTCTTCTACTACTTCTATAATATATATATAACTTAGTACATTCGAGTAAAAATAACACTAACTTACCGTTACTGTTGCAGTGTGACCAAATCAGGGGAGAACCAATACAGAGACTAATCGATTTTTTTAATAAATACTTATCGAAGGGGTTTATTGTTTCCTATTAGTTGTAATAATAATTGTTTCATTTTTTTTGTATTGGCTACTATTTTTCTTATTTTATGTAAATATAATAATAATATTAAAAAGCAATTTAATTATGATTTAATTTTATTTGGGGGCGACTATACTTTACGTTTATGAGCTGGTCACACTGCCACTGTCACGTTCGATCACGCTCACTGTCACTACTGCATTGACTTTTGCCTAGCTGCGCTTTGTTTTGCAACGAAAAACTTTGCCACGATCGATATTAACTAATGGGGTCCGCAAAACAAAGCCACATAATAAATAAATTCTTCTTTTCTTTCCCTTAAAAAAAAAAACAACAAATGCGGCACATGTTGGAATCTGTTCGTTTCCGTTTCCTTTTGTTTTTCTCTTTCGATTTCAGGACAAATGTGTGATTTCCGGTGGTCAAAAGCCGCAGCAGATATTTATGACATCCCAATTGCCGCCGACATCGACACTGGCAGCCGTAGCAACAACAACAATAACCACAACAGGAAGTGCAACAAGTGCAACCGCAAACGCAGCAGCTAAGGCAACCACAATTGCAACAATAACAAAGTCAAAAGCCAAGGCTAAGGCCAAGGCCAAGCCCAAAGCTTAAAGCATTTTTATTTTCAATCTCAGAAAATAGATCGATCTATAGCTCTCAGAGAGGGAGAGAGAGCGACGCCAAGCTTAGCATTCGTGGGCGCAACTGTACTAAACTAAACTCAAGCTGAATGTGTGCCCGTTTTTGTTTTTTTTTTTTGTATATCGCACTGCGGTAGCTATCGATAAATATATATACATATATATGAATATACCTAATATTTTTGTATATTTAAAGAAAATAATATAATATGTGTGCGTACTGAGTGTAATGATGAATGTAATTGCTAAATGTCTGGTTTTTTTTTGTTTTTTTTGTAACTAAGATCAATATATATATATATATTTACATGAATGTTAAGCAGAAAGAGCAGAGACATATTTACATACTTGGTATTTACACAAACCGCATGGCAAGAGAAACCTGATAGAAATGTCTGAGAGTATAGGATCGTATATTGGATATACATATAATATATGTTATGTGAAGAGAGTACAAAGCACTTGTAGAATGGACAAAAAACAGCTGATTCGAAAGAAAGAGAGCGAAGAGAATGTAAACATAATTGGCACACACTTGAAAGTCACATTAGCTGAATATCGATCAGTGATCCAGTGATCAGTGATCAGCTTGAATATTGAATATTCACTTAAACTTAAGCTTACAAATGCATTTTGAGAGTGGCATGTTTTTAGTTATAATTTCCTTTCTTTGGTTATTTTACTAAACGCTTAATGCAATTTTCAAACTAAGAAGAAAAAAAAGAAGAAAACCTAAAACAAAACTAAGGAATTCAAGCCGAATTTAAGATGTGGAACTCAAAAACCGGAACACCCCCTCTCCGGTGGTGGTGGTCAATGGCAAACTATTACGTGTATAAGGCTATAAACAAATGAGAAAATTAATAAATAAAAACATGATTTTGTATGCATACATACTGAGACACTGTTGATTGTATTTCTACGGGGGATCAGGTTATTATAAGATATATAATGGCACGTGCCGATTCCGATTCCCACCGAAATTGGCAAAGCTCAATTGGCAATTTCGAGCCCCTTAAATAGCTTAATCGGACGTTTTAATGGATCATCATCATGGAGTGCCATAAAAACTGGAATGCCTAGAGTTGAATACCCTATAATCTCACTTCAGTATACTGGAATTATTGCCATAGCAAGTTTATATATTTTTATATCCCATAGTAGCGCAATTTTCGCTTAACTTTATGACCCAACTTATGACTGCCAAAAGCTATATATTCCCCGATCTTAAACTGTCTCAATGGGCCACCAAAAGAAGCCACTAATTGCCAATGATGTGGAAATGGGCATGCATATTGATGACCTATTTATAATTCATAAAAAAGTCATCAAAATACCATAGAGAGAAATACTTTCGGTATATGGAAGGGGTCTCTATCTCTGGTAGGGTATCGAACATAAACATGCACTGGGAGAAAGGGGTCTATATTCTTAATTAATAAGTTAAATACATTTTCCTAACTGTTGTACTTCTTTCTTTTAAAGTTCATTTTTGATTAAATTCCCTTAAAAACTAATTTAATTATAATATTTTCTTATCACTCCCAAGCAGTTCCTTCATATCTTCAGGCTATTTAAAAAATGTTTTCTTATACTTTTAGCAGTTCCTAAAAATACTTTGTTAATTTCATAATTTTCTTCTAATTTCCAGGCAGTTCCTGGAAATACTTTTTTAATTTTATAATTTTCTAATGATTCCCAGGTAGTTCCTTAAAATATTTTGTTAATTCCCATATTTTCTTGACTTTCCCCAGCAGTTCCTAAAAATACTTTCTTAATTGTAATATTTTTCTATAGTTCCCCCAGCAGTTCCTACAAATACTTTCCTATTTCTAATATTTTCTTTACATTTTTGGTTAGCTTAAATATTTTCATCTAATTCCTGCTTATTTTAAATATTTTCGGAAGTTCCAACCAATATTTATAGCAAGTTTTCTCTTAAATATTTCATCAATACATACAATATAAATAAATAAATACTTTTTATAAGGCCACCCCTGCGTATACTTAATATACTGCCACCCTGCGTATACTTGATATTCTTCACAGCGTATACTTAATTTTTTTTTAGGAAATAAAACACTTCTCTCAGTGCATACACACACAACCAATTAACAATTGAAACCACACACTAGACACACAGAGAGAGACGACAGCGTTGCTTACAGAGGTTACGGGTAGGGATTGTATTTCCAAAAACAGCATCCGGATCACAATGAACAAAGATAACGATAAAGACAACTAAACAACAACAACAGCAACGACAACAACAACAACAACAAGGTGGACAAAGGTGAGGTAGCAAAGTTGAGTGCAAAGTGGAAACAGAAAGGGACATCGTCATCATCATCATCATCATCATAAGCATCGCGATCGCAATCGTTGCCTTGTTCGGTCTAGAAGAGCAGATCCTCATCACCGTCCTCATCAAGGATATTCTGCACCTCCTTGGCCTCCTCGGCCAACTGACCCTGTCGACGCATCTCCTCACGCCTCTTGTCCGCCGTTTTGCGTGCCTCCTTCTTCTTATCCTGGATCTTCTTCAGCCGATAGAACTCCTCCCGCTCCAGTTCGTCCAGTTCACTGATGATGTACTCAATGGTGCGATTTATGCGGGGTATAATCACTAAACAAAAATATATATAAATCGAAATATATTCAAGAAACTCATTTCCCATACGCACCATGCTCGATGGCATTAACCCGACGATTGGTCACCTTAATCACATCATCGAGCGTCACAAAGGAGGTTTGCAGTGAGGCCAACTCCACGAGAAGTCGCACTGCACACTGATAGTTCTTCTTGAGCTTGGCCAGCTGCTGACCACCACGTGCCAGGCCAGCCAGCTCGTACGTATCCACGCCATCCATATACGGTTCAAACACCGGCAGGGTCACACCAGCCACATTATCCTTTTTGGTGCGTATCTTGATCTGTGCTTTGGTCACATTTTGCAAGACAATCTGATTGATATCGCCCGTGGTGAACTTGACCTCGGCCAGCGAAAAGGCGGCCTCCTTCATCACCTGACCCATCAGACTTTTGGTCTATTTTAATGTAATATACATAATAGTTTAATAGAAATATATATTATATATTAACCATACCTCTACAATCTTGCCCAGAATTAGGCGAAAGCGCATCTGGAGCGCATCTGCCTTTTTTTTGAGCAAACCATGACCCTTGGTGGCGCCTGCCAGACGTGATTTCATCAAAGTTTGGGCCCTACAATGGGGTTTATAGATACACAAACTGTAAGGAGGAGAATCAGGATCAAGACTCACCCGCGTGAGGGAAATATGGGCAGGCGATCTTTGGCTGCCATTTAGGCAAATTTCAATCTTCACAAGATTCACAATAATTAAACAGAAAAACAAAAACACACAAAAAAAAAAGACACCAATAAAAAATATGTTCAACAACACGCTGCTGAGAGAAAGAGTGCGAGAAAAGTCCCAACTATAAATATCAACAACAAAATATTTACTAAATATATGCGACACAACAAAAATAAAACACGGACGACGACGACGACGACGATGAGCGCGCGACAACAAACTGGGCCAGCGAATGAAGACTCATTGAGCGACCTGGCGGAAGAGCGACGATCGGTTGGGATGCCATGGGATCAGATTGGTTTGGGTTGGCTTCGCCTCTATAGAGTGTGATGATGGGGTGGCCCCCTCCACTACTCAGCTGTTCCGGAACAGCTGTCCACGGAGCGCCACAGAGAGGCTGTCACACGACACAGAAAGACACTCTGCAAATGTGTTGTTTAGAAGGTATTCCATATATACTACCTGTAGTAACTCGGTGGTTCTGCGTCTTATATCCATCAAATTTGGTATACAGCTTTCTTTGTTCTTATAAAATATAATAACATAATAATTCCCTGACATCATTTTTAAACTTAAAAAAAAAATGGAACCAGGATCTTGAGGATAAGTTTGAAATTTTCAAGTTGTAAAAAATATATATCATATACAAAAAATATACTTATTTTAAAGACATTTTTAACAAAATTTTTTTATTTAAGATTAAAATATACCTTTATAAATTTTTTAAAATATATCATAGTCTTTTTTTATGTTTGATCAAAAAACACATTAAAAAATATTAATATTAATATTTGTAGACTTTTTAAAAACAAGTTATATTTAATATTTAATTTTTAATTTTGAAATAAAAATGTTTAGAGGGTTTATTCATGCTATAATACAAATATAAATAAATTGCATAAATCTAATACTAATTTAAATCTAATCAAAAAACAACTTCATAAAATTACAACATTTATTTTTAACTTTTAAGTTTGATTTTTTTGTAAATCATCAATTTACAAAATAAATAAAATAATTAAATGGAACACACTGTAGGGCATCTGCTGGTCGTTGAACTGACACAACATAAACTCGGAATTTGATTAACAGAAATAATGTGAATGAGTGAATGATCTCACAGGCAGTGGCAATATCTCAACAACTAATTAAAGAACAACGAGAGTCGTAATGAGGATGGACTTTTAATTCGATTAATTTAAAAAACTTGGCAAAATGAGACTGGAAATCAACCGAAATTACCGTTATTTGTCGAGTATCAATCAGCTGTTCCGCTAGGGCTGCCATCTCAAGCCATCAGCTGATTTCGAAAGATAAAAACAATGACAATTAGAGAAAAAACAAAGAATAGTATATTTTATCATATATATTTTCACGTTTCAGCTGATATTTTTGTACAGTCTCGCTTCAAGGTCAGTTTTTTTTTGTAGTGATCGATAGTTGCTGGCGATAAGTGGGACTGTCAACTTGATGGATTTGTGCCGCAGTGCTGCCAATTCAGCACAGATTGCCTTCAATTGGACCTGATTGCCATCAATAACGCACAACGATTTTTCGTTTTTTTTTTGGGTGTCGGACAAAGAATGGATCTACTACAGCTGCCACTGACTTTGAAATACCTTTGTGTGCCCCGCAATTTGTGGCCCTCTGGTTCCGACTTTGGCTCCGGATGGCAGTGTCACGCAATTTGAATGTGCGTCTTGTGCCGCCTGCCTCATTTGCCCCTCGTGTGACGCTTTTTTTAGCTCTATTTTGCAGAGAAAAAAATTATTATGATCAACTGTACTTATTTGGTGTAGGAAAGGAAGTATATCGATAGGAAAAGTACAATAGGATTTATCACAAATATGGAAATTAAAGAAAATAGACTATGATATCATATATCATATATAATATTATATTTTTTTATTTATTGGGTTCTGCATTAATCAATTATTTTTTTTTAGTTATATGAACCAAACCATAAATTAATACAATTTGAAAAAGATAAACATTATAAGTAACTTAGTAAATCATATTTTTTTTTATATCATTGATCAATCTAGAAATATATAATTTTAAATTTATTATTTAGACCTCAATGATTAATAATAAAAAATGAATAATAATAAAAAAAGGCCTTCCTTAGTTGCTCTGGCTTTAAAAAATTTTAATAAGTAAATTTAATTGGTTATAACAATAAAAATCAATCAATCAATCATTAATAAACAGATTTAAATTATATATTATATTATACTTTGTTTTATATTTATAATACATTCCTCTTAATAAATATCAGTGTAATAGCTATGGGTTTTTTTAGAGAAGTCCCATTGTCCGAGTGTGTCAATGGACACGTGTGTCCGCCTCATCTATGGCCAGTGGTTATTAATTAAAGTAATGAATATGCATACCGGGGTGTATGAATAAATAGTTTGGTTATTGGCTTGGCGAAAGGTCGGAATTTTTGGGGGCATTTTTTATGGTCAGGCAACAGTTGGCTGCCGAGGGCGTTGTCTAGACGCCAAAAGTCACAAACAAAATCAAGCGAAACTATTTAATTGTACAGAGAAATATGTGTATAAGATAATATATTTATATCTTAAAAATATTTCAATTTATTTTTATTTTATAAGGAATTTTAAAAACTCTACTTGTTATTAAAAATAAATCTTTTTAAAATTATTAGCTGTTTATATGTATTTATTTATATTTCATTTTACTTTTTTTTAACCAAAGCAAATACATTTAAAGTCCAGCTTAATTATAATAAAAAAATTTAAAATTTTCATAAAAAATATACACAACAAGGTACATATTCATAATAATCCTTTTACTGACTCTTCAGTTGGGTATTCCAGCTCATAACCATTAAAATATGAGCTTAGATTATGTCTTTCTTGCTTATTTGCAATTTAAACTGAATGAAAAAGCCCCTTAAAAAATTAATAAATAAATTCCCCGCAAGATCAAAGTCCTGCCAGTATGTACAGAGCGTATACCCCACACCACACACCACACACACACCTTTCTATCTCTTCTATTCACACAATTTAGTCGCGAAAGTGTGCGTGTGTCGCCTCTTGCCTCTTGTTGAATGCGGCACGTCCTGGTCGTTGAGGAGTCTTGCTTTTGGGGGCAAAGTCAAAGTCCTTAAGCGCATACGGGCGTGCCTTGTACAGAGGATATAGCCTCACACAAAGGCGGAATCAACAGTTGGGTTCGTCCTGGCCAGGAGCAGGGGCAGAGGCTGGGGGCAACTTTCGATTTTACTGTGCCAGCAATTGTATTGGCATTTGGCATAAGTCACGGCCAGGCGGCGGCAATCGCTCATAGGGATGGTGTGTGTGTGCGAGTGTGTGTGTGTCCTGTGTTTGGGGTGTGCGTTGCGTATACGCATGGCTGTCGCTCCGGCACACTGCCTCCTTTCTTTATTTGCGCCCCCAAACCCCACTTCCATGCCCCGGCCAAAGAGTCCGCATTTTTCTCATGCTTCGGCTATGAGGGAGACACGAGGACGTACACAGAGCGAAAAATAAGAGCTTAAAGTTGCAAAAAAAAATTTTTTTGCTTATATTTAAAGTTATTTTAATATTTTTATTACCTTTTTTTTTGCCCAAAAATTGTGTCAAAGTATTTATTTTCAACAACAAAAATATATTGCTTATATTTAAATGTTTTTAAATATTTTTATTTATATTTTTCCCAAAAACTTGTTTTAAAGTATTTATTTTTAGTTTTACTTTTTTCTATAAATATTTTTGAGTTGATTTGTTGAATTTTTAGACTGAAATAAATATTTTTTAAGTTAAATTAATTTTTAAATTTAAGTACAACATTTAAATTTCAGCACAGAAAGTCAAGAAAAATTAGGGTACTTTTTAAAATCTCTTAAAAACTCAGCACAAAGGTATGCTAAGCCATTTTTAAATGATATCCTTGCCTATTTCAAGGCTCTTTTTATTTTCTGAAATAGCACAAAAGTATGCTTAGCAATTTTAAAACGATATCCTTGCCTAGTTCCAGGCTTCTTTTTTAAACAAATTAAACTCCTAGTTATCACAATTTTCTCTCTAGCTTTTCTCTCAGTGCCCCAACTGGGATGCTGTTGTCGGTCCTGCTCCTGCTGTTGCTGCTGCTGCCGCTCCAGTCGCCGTCAGACGCCTTCCATAGCCAGTCGCAGTTCGCATCCTGGCAGCGCCCGCAACTAGGTTACACACCAATTTTTTTTTCGCTCCTCCAGCTGAGAAGGAAAACAAATAACACACAACAGTGTTCAGAGTCCTGGACAGAAGGTACTTCTGGAGTCCTCACGTTCGCCGTCCAGCAGTTCATCCGAGCCACATCCGCGAGAGAAACTAACGCTTTGCGACGACAGGTGATTGCAACCTTTGGCCTGGTCGTTGGGAGTGTGAACTGTGTGTGCCAAATGGGGGTGTGGCATGTGTGTGTCTGTGTGTCATTAAAGGGAAGCCCCCTGAAGTGCCAAAGTACAAAAGGGAGAAGGAGAAAGTGCGTGAATGTGGGGAAAAGGGAAAGGGATGAAGGACAACAACTAATTAAGTTTTATAGAAAATGTCCTTCACATAAACGCATACAGTTTTGCATGCGTAATAAAATAAATTAAGGAGAACTATTAGTTATTATTTAATTGAAATATATGTACTGCGCTGAAAAATATTTTTTCCCTTAAAAAATCGGAAATTTAACATTTTTAGGGATATAACTAAAATAATTTTTATTTTCTACAAAAATATATATTCCGCTAAAAAAGAAATTTTAAATTTTAACCTTTCAAGGCATATAACTACAATAATTTTTATTTTATACATAAAGTAAAAATTAAATAGGTATTTATTTTAGGCGAAATATAGAGAATTTTTTATGTACACACTAAATTGAAGTACTTTTAAAAATATTTTATTGGGAATAAAAATATATATTTTATAAATATAATATAATATAAGAATTCATTTGGATTTACAAAATTAATGAATTATTTAATGGCTATTCCTTCTATCGTGAAATTAAAAAAAAAAAAACAGAAAATCAAAAATCCAATGTAAGTTTCGAAATCTCAAAAAAATCTGCAAAAAATATGCTAAAACTTCCGAAAATTTTAATTTAGGCTATTTTTAAATTAATTTTTAGCTATTTCTGTGGACTACTGCCTATTTAACATATATTTTTTGAAGTAACAATCTTTGAAAACTTTACGGGCATTCAATATACATATTTTTAAAGATAAACAAAGGGTTTATGGGCTACTTGCAGAAACATATTTTTATTATTATATTTATTTTATTACTTATTACTATTTAATTAAAAAAAAAAATAGTAATTTTTTTCGCTTTTCATATAAGTTATTTCAATTGGTAATAATTTAGGCTATTTCTATTTAAAACCTTTAAAAAACATGACTAAAAGTATGCAATACATTTTGTTTATACCAAAATTCATAATTGGCATAATTTTGGAGACCATTTAAGGGGTTTTGAAAACCCTGCTGTGTTTTTTACGACCCCAAAAATAATGAAATTATAATTTTTACATAAAAAGAAAATAAAATAATCCCAAAAATAATAAAAAAAAAAACAAAATAATCCCAAAAATAATATTCTCTTATTAAAACACTCTAAAAAATGCCCTTTATCTCCCCAGAACTTGGCCAGCCCCGTCTGCCACATCAAGAAGTATCTCAGTTTCCCGGCGACTCACCATGGAGTACAAACTGATTGGAGCGGAGCACTATGACCAGGTGCTGGAGCACCTGCGACACAACTTCTTTGCCGACGAGCCGCTGAACAAGGCCGCCGGCGTGTGCCAGAATGGCAGCAGCAGTGCCGAGCTGGAGGAGCACTGTGTGGATGCCATGCAGGATGGCATGAGCCTGATGGCGGTGGAGCCGCAGCAGGAGCAGGTGGGCAGTTGTAAAATCGCCGGCGTGGTTCTCAATGGCATCTACAGGGCCGATGATACGGCCAAGGCGCTGGAGAAGCTAGACCGCAGCAACGATCCCGGCTACCGGAAGATCTTTGCTCTGCTCCACTGTCACAATACCAAGAACGATCTGTTCAAGAGATACGCCGTTGAATCCATCTTCGATGTGCGCATTCTTTCGGTGGACTCATCCTATCGCGGCCGTGGCATTGCCAATGAGCTGGTCAAGCAATCGGTGGCGCTGGCCAAAAAGAATGGCTTCTGTCTGCTTAAGGCCGATGCCACTGGCATCTTCTCCCAGAAGATATTCCGATCTCACGGCTTTGAGGTATTCGCCGAGCAGCCGTACGACAAATACGCGGACGATGAAGGCCGCATAATCCTGCCCGTGGAGGCGCCGCACATTAAGCTACAGTTGCTCGTCAAGCACATCTACGAACAGAAGCTGGCCAAGGACTAGGAGGGATTAGATATACATCGTGGATTGTTTGGAATATTGTATTTTCTACACACAAAAATTATGCATAATCGTATTGGAATGTGTGGGTCGATTTTAAAGACAAAATCCAGCAGAGGCACAGCTACGGATAATACTTAAACTTAATAGTTTAAACAGAAAGTTCCTTACGTACAAAAATACAAGCATTTCTTGAGTATTTCTGGTTTTTTATAATTACATTTAAGAGTAACTAGTTAAGAGGAAATATATAAATACCCCTTTTATCAACGGTTTATAGTTTTCATAAGCTATATTCCTTTGGCAGGGCAATTGTGTATACGAACTTATTTCAAAAATGTGTCTACTTAAACGCTTGCTTGATATAAACTATGACTTTTACACAGAAACTTTCTAAACTAAAATAAAACAAACAAAAAAACAAACATAGAACATTAAACGCAGCCAAGTATTATCCGTAGCCTGGACCAGGTTTTGTGAAACAAAAGTCGACCCTGGCTTTTACATATAAACATTGTTGTAATTGTTGTTTTTTATGGGGACCAACTGCTAACAAATACCTATAAATAAAGTACACTGTTGTGCCAAAGTTAAACAATTAGTAGCAGCAGCCCAGCAAAGCAAATTCCAGTTCCTACTCCTCCTGTTCGTTCTCCTCCTTCCCTCTAACGTATCTAATATCACATAGCTCAGATCCCATACGCGACTTTCTCCTTTTGGCAACCTGGCAAACTGCAGGTACTACATTGCACTTGGAAGGGAGTAGACTTCCTCCTCTCTCCCTCTCTTATTGCTCCACTTATTCGCTCGTGGTGGCCTTCTTCTCGTAAATGAAGATAATGTCCTCGTCGGTGCCGTAGGCTCGTCGGGCCGCGTCCATGGACTCGATTAGGCAGCGACAAATGTCTGTGTGTGGAACAGGGCCAAAAATTAACAGCAGAAAATCAATGAAATTGCAGCTTTAGATGACTCCATTTGCACTTACGGCCATCGTGGACCTCGGGATTGTGGTAGAAGAGCTTCTCGGCGGCCATGTCATAGCCGCAGAGCACCACATAGTGTCCGGCGTACCTTTGGTGGTCCGGCATGCGTATTTTGGGAACGATGCATTGAAGGTGAAAACAGCTTTACAGTTTGGGGGTAGGATTAGGGGTTGGGATTAGTGTGGGGGTTTTAGTGGGAGATTTTTCAGTGGGGGAACTTGGTAGGAATTAGTCGGAGGGGTGTCGTTGGGGTCTATCCAAAACTCACCCAAACTTCTCCAGTACATTGCGCTTACACACCTCGCAGGTGAGCACCGAGGCGTTCGTTAACAATATGACCGGACCATGGCGAGCCAGATGACGCAGTATGACCTCCATGCCAACGGTGCGCTGCTCCACACGCAGGCCATGGGCCCGGGCGTCCTTGAACTTGCGCGTCACGCGTCGCTCGTCCTTGTCAATGATCTTGGAGTAGTAGGTGTGCTGGGCATAGTTGGGATCGATGCCCAGCGTTTGGGTGAAGTACTCGTGGCGCACCTGGTAGCGCAGCAGCAGGTAGCACAGGTCGATCGTCCACGTGCTGGAGCCGAAGCCCTCCTCGCGGCACACCGCCTCGAAGTTGTCCAGCAGCTCGGCCCGCTGCTGCGCCGACAGAATCATGATGATGCACGACAGGCCGCAGTCCCAATTGTAGCGCTGCTGGTAGTGCGTCAAATTATAGTGCTTGCTGGGCGGCAGTCCGTTCATTGTGGCTCCTTGCTCCTGGGTCCGTCCTTGGTCCTGTGCCAGCTGCTGCTGCTGCTGCTGCTCTCGAAATTTAGCCTCGAAATGGGGGAATGTTTTGATTTTGGGGGAATGTTTTGCCTTGGGGTTGTTTTTTGTTTTTTTTTTTCTGAGATTGTGTGGGAGTGTGGCAGCAGCAGGCGGCCGTAGAAATCCCTACTTGTGCGAAGAGCTGGTCACACATCGTGTAGCGGTTGTTTGAAAAACTGGTCGCTGCTAGGCAAATATGTATGTTTGTGTCCGTCTCGCTCGCTATCATGTTCAATCATGTTCAAAAGCTGCAAAATATCTTCTTTCACAATTGCTAATCAAATAGAATCAAATAACACATAGAATTTAATAATTACTGAATAAATAAAGTTGGCATTTATTAGGAAATTGTGAATTACATTTGAGTGTATGTTAGATGTGCTGCCCAAAAGGGGCACGCACAGCTTTTAGAGCATGGTCAGCTCCATGATGGCGTTAACAATGTCATTATCATTGTTCTTCAGCGCCTTGATGGCCTTTGCCCGACTAGTGTTTACCTGCATTAGAACCAGCTCAATGTCCCGCTCGTCGACGCCAGTGTCATCTACCTCTTCATCATCCTGCTTGGCGACCAAAGTCCTGCCACCGGCTCTGAAGAAAGTGTGAAAAGCCTGCGGGGCCTTTAAATTTTCGGCCGCGGCCGCCTTGGCCTTCTGCGCTAGATCCTCGACCTTGGCTTCGCCGAAGACGACATAGGTTTCGGTGTGCGGATTCTTATACACATCCGGGTTTTCGATCACGAACAAAATGTTCGACGACTTACGGATGGTCACACGGCTGACGCCGTGAATCTGCTTGAGGCCAAGCTTTTGAATCATTTTCCTTGCTTTCTTCTCGCCACGCGGATGCTTGGGCTTGGAGAACAGCTCAAAGGGCAGATCAGCAAAAGCGTCGTCTCCCAGCTGAGTGGTGACTGCTGCTCCAGTATTTTTTAACCTAGACCCGACGCCGTCGGCTTCGGTATCGCTACCAACATCCTCGACGTGTGCGACCAAAGGCTTTGCCTTGGCAGAAGTCCAGCGCGCTGCATTTTTGTTGTTTTTGATTATTCCAGGCATCTTTATAAGCTTTCTTACAAGTTTTTAACAAAAATTTGCTTTTCTGCCAAACGAAAAATTAGAAGAAAGAGTAAGAACTGGGGAATCCATTTGCACAAATTTCTGCTTAGTTGATCGGATGCAAAAGAAAACAACAAAAACCGGGGAAGAACATTACCTGTAATGCAAACTGCAAACCAAGCTAACAACCGGAAACGAAACAAGGACGACTTCCAGCTTTTACAATTTGTTGTCAAATTGAAAATGGTGGATCCAGTGCTACCACATCTGAGCAGCGCGCGAAATTGCAGAGCTATCGATATTGACTATCGCACGAGTTAGAGAAACATCGCCAAAAATATCAATGCATCGACGGTTGTGCTCTGGGCGCACTTATTGTACCAATCCCCTTAACATCCCTTCTCTAGCTTAAAATACGCTTGAAAACGGAAATGTACTTCTGCCCTACCCCTTATAAACGCCAACGAGAGCATGCTAAAACCACTAAACACGCCGCCAAACCCAGCGCATTCAACCGGATGGCAGTGCAACGCCGATGGGATTTCCACAAAAGCCCCCAACGGTCATACCAGCCATCAGTTTTATTTCTAGAGTTGTCGGATATTTAAAAAAAAAATATCGTATCGATGTAAGAAATTATCAATATATTTGCTGTTCCTTAAATTTTTTTATTACAGATTTTAGCTAGAAAAATTAGCTAAAATTAAGGTTGCTTCGTCTTGACTAAAAGTATCGAAAAATATCAAATAAAAATATTCCAATTTCGATAGTTGTGCAAGCAAAATATCGTGACATAAATATATCACCATAGAAAAAATATCGATATATTGATATTTTGATGCATTATCAACCCTATTATTTTATTTCACGTGTGGCACACGCCAAGCGACCGCCTAAAACAAACAATAACGAGCAACAGCAGCCCGGCGGCAACCAAACGGAGAAACTCCCGCGAGGACAGCCAACCCGATTAGCCAGGCACAGTCCTTTCAGCGTCCAATTTGCGGCAATTCCGGTGTTCAGTGGCCCAGCAGCGGCGTTTCCACAGCCGGAAGAAGAAGAAGCACGTGTGCGGCGCGGCCTGAAAAGTGTGCGGAAAAGTGTGAAAGAAGGAAATTTTGCAGAGAAAAGATCAGAAGTGACGCATTCAAGAAAACGGAAAAACAGAAGCCGAGGACATGGTGCCCATCGGAGCCGTGCACGGCGGCCATCCCGGCGTAGTGCATCCGCCGCAGCAACCGATGCCAACGGCTCCCAGCGGTCCCAATACGCTGCAACCAAGCTCTGGGGCCGCCGGAGCCAATACATCATCGAACAGCAGCGTCTCCAACAAGAGCTCGCTGTCGGTGAAGCCCAACTATTCGCTAAAGTTCACACTAGCCGGGCACACCAAGGCGGTATCTGCCGTCAAGTTCAGCCCGAATGGCGAGTGGCTGGCTAGCTCTTGTAAGTACACATGCACACCGAAAGCACCGTCTGGCGTCCCCTTGAATACTAATGGTAAAACTTCGACGTTCTTCCCTTTGTAGCCGCTGATAAACTAATCAAAATCTGGGGCGCCTACGATGGCAAGTTTGAGAAGACCATTTCGGGCCACAAGCTGGGCATTAGCGATGTGGCCTGGAGCTCGGACTCGCGCCTCCTTGTCAGCGGTAGCGATGACAAGACCCTGAAGGTCTGGGAACTGAGCACCGGCAAGAGCTTAAAGACTTTGAAGGGTCACAGCAACTACGTCTTCTGCTGCAACTTCAATCCGCAGTCCAATCTCATTGTATCGGGCAGTTTCGACGAGAGCGTTCGCATCTGGGACGTGCGCACCGGCAAGTGCCTAAAGACCCTGCCAGCTCACTCCGATCCCGTGTCGGCGGTCCACTTCAATCGCGATGGCTCGCTGATCGTGAGCAGCAGCTATGACGGTCTGTGCCGCATCTGGGACACGGCCAGCGGTCAGTGCCTGAAGACGCTGATTGACGATGACAATCCGCCCGTCAGCTTTGTCAAGTTCTCGCCGAATGGCAAGTACATTCTGGCCGCCACGCTGGACAATACGCTCAAGTTGTGGGACTACTCCAAGGGCAAGTGCCTCAAGACGTACACAGGGCACAAGAACGAGAAGTACTGCATATTCGCCAACTTTTCGGTGACAGGCGGCAAGGTGAGTGAGAGATGTGTCCAAATATTTTAATGTACCAACAAAAACAAAGCTAGGCACTAGGTTATTTATTAAATTTATTACAGTAAATATCTGGAAATTATTATTATCAATTATTAGTTGTATTTATTAAGAAATATCAATGAATTCCTCACTTACCTCACTCCAATTCAATTTTCCAGTGGATCGTTAGCGGCAGCGAGGACAACATGGTCTACATTTGGAATTTGCAGAGCAAGGAGGTCGTCCAGAAGCTTCAGGGCCACACCGACACCGTGCTGTGCACCGCCTGCCATCCCACTGAAAACATTATCGCCTCGGCGGCGCTCGAGAACGACAAGACCATTAAGTTGTGGAAATCGGACACATAGAGCGGGGCGATGGGTATCGCTGGTATCCAGCAGGAGAAGGAGAACAAGGATAATGACGAGGAGGCATACATTTCTTGGATAATATTGAATCGAAGTAGTTCCGCGAAAATATCGCATGTCCATGAGTATTACACATGTGCTATGTATATGCGATGCTTTCGCGGGAATGCTTTAGATATGTTTTATGCCAAATCTATAAATTTAATATCCCCTCTATTTTTTTTTTTATTATTTGTATACATATTTAAGCACAGAACACAATTTCTACTCTTAAATCACAATTTAAAAGCGCGGTCGCATACGAAAAGAAAAAAAAGGAAAGCGTCAGAAAACGTGTATAAATAATTTATTTAGAAAACAAAAATGTAAGAAATTTTGTAACCTTCTTTTGCCACACAAAATCCACAAAACTAATGATCTTTTCGGTGACGAGACAACCTAAATTTAAGAAAACCCCCCACACACACACACACACACACACGCCCACACACCCACATACACATGCGTGCAGCTCGGCAAGAGCGCAGAAAGAATATATATAAAATACGAGATGTAAATTTAAAAGAATAAAAGAAAAGGCGTCTTCGCCATCGCCAAGAAGGGGATTCCCCTTTCTCCTGAGCGTGTTGCGCGAGCCAAGTCGATTCTGTATCTGTAACGTTTCTCAATTCCCATCGCAGAAGGACTGTCTTAACCCTTTATTTCCCATCTGTACGTTTCCAAAGGTTTTTGATTTTTAAATATTGAGACATCAATTGGTTTACCGATAAGATAATGAAAGAAGAAAATATGTCGATATGAGCGCCAAGCCCCCTTTTCAAGAATTCCGTTTTCACATGTATTTCTTTGTTTTTAGAACTATAATTTTCGTATCGTATTATAATTTGACTCCTGAGAACTTAGTTTTCATTTTGTTTTTGGGCAACTATATATATTCGAAATTTACTTATTTATTTTAAGCCTATGTTAAAATAAAAATAAATAAATATATAAATATTTTAAAGGTGAACATAGTTATCTGAACACAATTCTCTTAGATTGTTTAAAATTATCATTTACTTAAATAAAACTAATTCTTTTGTAGAACATTGGAAATAAATAATTAGTGGTAACCTTAAAAGTTTAATTTATTTAAAAAAAATGATACTTTTTCTTTTTTACTTTTGACATAAATTTTTTTTGATTCAAGGAAGACCTCTGAGGATTGTTGTAACGTTTAGTTTATATTTTATAAATAAACTAGAAGTTAAAAAGAAAAAAACATAGAAAAATAAGCTATAAGCAAGTGCGTTAAACACCATTCATTATTATTTTATTCCTTAAATTTAAAGTTAAGCTAAATCCATTATTAATTCGTCAATTTGTAGTTTTTTTATTTTTTTATTTTTTGTTATTTTGCCGAGAATTTTCAGGCTAATTTTGAGCATCTAATAAATAAAGACAGAATATTTTATTGATTATTTTTAATTAAAATTAATCAATTAAATATTAATTTTTTTATTTATCAGATCATATAGAGTTATATTTATAAACAATTTGTTTTATCCAAAACCACTGTTTTAAATATTTTGACGCCGTTTTAGCCTATTTTTAATTAAATTTAGCCTAAAATTGCTGTCAAAATATTTAAAACGAATTTTGTTGTTTATTTGAGTGAGAACTCGCTCCACTTTGGTTTTGGATAAAACATATTGTTTATAAGTATATATCTAAATGACTTAATATTTATAAAATATTATTTAAATATTTGTTTCGCAGCAATATTTATTAATTTAAAGTGTGACCGCTCCTTACCCTTGTCGTTAGCTATTTTTTTAGGGAAAATGATGCATTCATACTTTGTAGACAACCGCCAATATTTATAACTTAATATTGTTCATTTCATTCCCTTATTTTTATTTGTATTCTTCTCACAACGCATTCGAAATACTTAAAGTGCGCGCCACGTAACCACCCCGCGCCGTGCAACTTTCTAGTATTTTTGAGGTTTGAAGTGTGACTGCTGTTTCCACAAGTTGCTTGGCATTTTGGTAAAAATATGATGCAGTCATACTTTGCTGACAACCGCCGATATTTGAAACACAATAATCGTTTTCCCACTGCTGACTCGTTGTGAGAAAAAAAGAAGGAAATCAGGCCCCGAAGCAGATACATGTTCAGACCCCATGCCTTCCCTGCTATTTTCGACTTTTGGAGCATGACAGGCCCTTCTGAAACCTCTTATACCATACTTTTCCCATGAAAACCCAATCCAACTCCTAGCCAGCCCAACAGAAAACTCAAAACAAACCTTCCCTCCCCTAGAAAACCAATCTCATAGAGACTGTAGCCTATAAATTCTATATGTAAGTTTGTAACCATCCACTCTGGCGGTATGTCATAGTACCTAAAGCTCTTAACTAATAACTTAGATTTAAATAAATAATAAATATTTTGGCGCTTACCCATCTGTGGTATTGGCTTTATATATAGGATATAGGAAAATAGTTTGGTTCGGACTTACCCGCAGTAGTAACACTCGGTTACCTTTCATTCGCCGCATCGCAGAGTTGGTAGAGATTTAGTCGATGATTTTGTCCTTTCGATGGCAGAGGTTATTATCACATTTATTAACGCAGTTTTTATCACGCGATTATTAGAACTCGATTATTACCACTCGATAATTATCACGCGATTATTAGCACTCGATTATTATCACGCGATTATTACCACTCGATTATTAGCAAGCGACTATTAGCACACGATTATTAACACGGGTTATTAATACACGATTATTAACACTCGATTGTTATCACGCGATTATTAGCACACGATAATTAGCACGCGATTATTAGCACACGATTATTTACACACGATTATTAACGCACTATTATTAACACACGATACGCGACTACTATCACGTGATTACTATCACGTGATTACTAACACGCGATTACTAACACTGACGTGGCGGTGGCGCGAACGATTTGAAAGCCGCGAGCATACTGAGGCTGCAGCGGCCAGCCGCCTGTGCTTATAGGTGTATGAGATGGATAGAGAGCGCCAGATCAAGAGAGAGAGAGAGACAGGCAGCGGCCGCTGAGGCTGCAGCGGCGAGCCGCCTCTGCTTATAGGTGTGTGAGATGGATAGAGAGCGGCAGATCAAGAGAGAGAGAGACAGACAGCGGCCGCTGAGGCTGCAGCGGCGAGCCGCCTCTGCTTATAGGTGTATGAGATGGATAGAGAGCGCCAGATCAAGAGAGAGAGAGAGACAGACAGCGGCCGCTGAGGCTGCAGCGGCGAGCCGCCTCTGCTTATAGGTGTGTGAGATGGATAGAGAGCGGCAGATCGAGAGAGAGAGAGACAGACAGCGGCCGCTGAGGCTGCTGCAGCCAGCCGCCTCTGCTTATGTGAGTGAGGTCGCATGCTTGGAATATTACGTGTATCAAAAATTTGAGAGTGGGAGTGTGATATATATATATATATATATATTCCGATGGATCTTAGCTTAAGTCTTTATTTTTGTTACGGAAGTCATA